>RJWM01024402.1:0-30793 GCA_004363535.1 Dasyprocta punctata | reverse complement strand
TTTAAATTTTTAGGTTTTAAAAAGTAGAGTATATACTACTTTTATAACTAGAAGTGCAACTGTTAATGAGGCATTTAGAAGTTGAAAAAACAAAATATACTGTCCATATAAACTTTGCCTATGTAATATTTTAAAATTAGATTGCATTTTATATTGAATTATATATATATTTCTAAAGAAATGTATGTAAGTAGAGAATACTTATATACATGTACATAAGTAGAGAATACTTATATACATGTACATAAGTAGAGAATACTTATATGCATATGTACAAATGTATTCAGGACAACACAAAAATCACATGAATTCATAATGTACATAATGTATAAAGAAACAAAAGTAATTACCTGAAAAAATAATTATGAGGTGTGATTTAAATACACAGTGAATGTTTAAATTTTTAAAATGTATTATCACAAAAGATACATTGTCATTAGTCCTTCTCAAAACACTCTCCCTTCCTTTGAACATACTTATTCCATCATTCTTCCATTTTCTTTTTTTTTGAGACAAGGTCTTGCCTGTAGTTCAGGCTGGCCAAGTTAGCCTTGAACTCACAGAGACCCTCCTGCCTCAGCCTCCCGAGTGGTGGCAGTACAAGCATGCAACACTATGTCTGGCTCATTTTGCCACTTTTTGCAGAAATTCTGGAAGCCCTCTTTCGTGAGTGTCACCATGCATGATAAAAAAAAATACTGTGAATGCTGCTTTTGAGTTCCATTCAATGGAAAGGTAGGCTTGTAAAAATATCACATGGCCTTATCCACCAGATTTGTCACTGTGCAGTTGCTGGTGGTTCCTCAAGTCAACACGACAACAAATGGAAACCTTTCGAAATGTGTTCAGGACAACAAAGAAGCCACAACAGTGCAAGTAAAGGAGCCACAGCTGTTGAGAAAGGAGCTCCAGAACTGCTCCAGAAAGTGGCAAGAGTGAGGCCTGGTGGCGCATGCCTGTAATCCAGCACTTGGGAGGCTGAGGCAGGAGGACTGAGTCAGGAGGGTCATTGCAAGTTCAAGACCAGCCTGGACTACAAAGTGAGGTCAAGGCCAGCCTGAACTGCCTCGTGAGACCCTGTCTCAAAAAGACAAAACAAACAAACAAACAAAAAGACAAAAAGAAAGTGGCAAGAACGATGGGATAAGTGTGAACAATAGGATAAATGTGCTCAAATGGCAGTAGTTTGATGGGGATTCATAGCATTGTGTCCGCGACAGCACTAATTTTTTAAAATTTAAACTCTAATTTTCAATCAAACCACATTTCTTCTGGTGTCTTTTTATTATTGTTTCATATACTTGTTTTAAATAAACGGATGTGGGATCAGCTATTTGTCTAACAAGTTTCCTTTTACTTCAGGGTGGGTGCTATTCAATGACAACCAAATGTTTGGAATTTGATAAATATTAGATCACTTAAATAGAGATGCCCTCTGTGATAGCAAAGGGGAAGGTCTAGGAATTGTTGATGATCAACAAAAATGTTTCCTCATTCTTTTCCCTTCTTTATTCAGTCTGAGCTTCTGATGGGGACAATGCCATAATTTAATAATTACTTTGCTGGTGATACTAAGTGGAAATTTTCCCTTTTTTTTTTTTTTTTTTGTATTAAGTAGCTACTTGTTTATTTTAAATGTTCAAGGATGAAATAGTTACATATTTGGTTATCTTAAGAAATTACCTTGGAGGCTGAGGCAGGAGGATCTTTGTGAGTTCAAGACCAGCCTGGGCTACAAAGTGAGTTCAAGGCCAGCCTGAACTGCCTAGTGAGACCCTGTCTCAAAAAATAGGGCCAGGGATTTAACTTAGTGGTGTAAGCACCTGCCTGGTAGGTGTGAGGTTGTGAGTTCAAACCCCGGTGCCCCCCAAAAAAGAAATTACCTTGGTTTTGTCTATCAAGAAGGAAATCCACACGACTCTAAGCTGGGCATAAACCAATGGAGCATGGAAAAGAACATTGCTACTTGTCAACATAAACATCCTGCCAACCCCAGTGACTGAAGGGTCACCTGGTACTAAAATCCAGGAGAGACGCTAACTTGAAGGATGACCAGGCAGTATCTGTCTTCTTTAATCCACATCGTATTAGGCTCAGAAGCCTTCTGTTGACATTACGACACTGCAGACATGACAGAAGGACAGCACATAGATCATTTATGTATCCTTGCCAAAACATCTAACCCAATCAAGCCTCTATGTTTACTTCCATCGTATTTGCTTCACAACCGATCACCTAAAAAGTTAGTGTCTTAGAACGACAGCCCATTACTATTTCACTTGCTGAATCAGATGTGGTTCTTCTAATCTGAGCCACCTGCATGGGTGAAGACGGCTTCACTGGATGCCAGCTGTGGGTTTGTGCATGACCCGGCCGCATGAATCTCCTTAGCGGATGGACTAGCAGATGAGCGGCGGCTAAGCTGGGCAAAACCCTAACCCTAACCCTAACCCTGCATCGGTGTGTGTGAGGCCTCTGCTTGTCGATGTCTCCTAATGTTCCACTGGCTGAGGCAAGTCGCCTGGCCGGACCCAGAGTCAAGGGGAGGAGAAAGAGGTTGTGCCATTTGATAGGAAAAAAATACTGTCCGTTTTACAACCTAAACAACATCCGACTTCTAGTTTATATTTGAGAGGAAATAGTTAAATAGTACAGTATTTTTACACACACGAACCTGAGATGGGAAACACTTTATAGGTAACCTGTTGCATGCTTTTAAAAACTCAATTTCATAGAGGGGGAAAAAAAAGACACGATGTAAGTGTGGGTGAGTGGGGGACCATCATAGATTTAAAAAGACATGACAACCACATTCAGGATAAGAACTTTATTGGATTATTACTCAGGAAAATAATGACAGCTAAAAAAAACTGTTTGAGGGTGGGGATTTAGCTCAGTGGTATAAGCACTTGCCTGGCAAGTGCAAGGTCATGAGTTCGATTCCCGGTCCAAAAAAATTGTTTGGCCACTAGAATAAAACTGAATAGGTTTCAATACTCATTTATTTTCTTAAATATGATACAGCATTAAGATTACACAGGAGACTAGTTTTTGTTTCTTTCTTTTATTTTTTTTAAATACTGGAAATTGCACCCAAGGAACACTGAGTTACATCTCTAGCCCTTTTTATTTTTTATTCTGACACAAGTTCTTTCTTGCTAAATTATCCAGACTGGCCTCAAACATTTGATCCTCCTGTTTCAGCCTCTCAAGGAGCTGAGATTACGGGTGTGTGTCACTATGCCTTGGTGGAAATCACTCTTATTCTCAAGGGATGCAAGATGACACATTTTGTAGTGAACTATAATAATGTCTGCAACATATTTTCAAATGAAGCATCAAATCAACATGCCTATACATGATAGGAAGAGATAAAGTTATTGTGGGGTGAATGTGTCCTCCAGTTTTACATGCTGAAATATTAATCTGCAGAATGCAAATACATTTGAGGAGAATCTTTAAAGATATGACTAAATTAAATGAGTTTTCTGGGATAGGTCATAACCCAAACTGACTTGTGTCCCATAGGAAAACATTAGGACACAAACACAGATAACGAGGACCAGGTAAAGGCGCAGGAGAGGTGATCATTTTCAAGGAAAGGGGAGAGGTCAGAGTCAACCCTGATGAGGCCTTTGTCTCAAATTTCCAGCTTCTAAAACCGTGAGAAAATAAATTTCCCTTGTTTAAGCCACAAAGTCAAGAGCAGTTTATGAGTAGCACACATGGCAAAGCGCTTTCTATTGTGACGACCAGGTATGGCCATGCAGGTGTTCATTGTACTATTCGTTTTTTAACTTCCCTGCATATTTAAATATTTACGTATTAAGAAGTTGGGAGGTTGCTCTGAATTGCAAAATGCCTAGGTTGAAATCTAATTCCCACTGTGATGGCAGTCAGGAGGCGGGCTTTGACGGGGTAATTAGCTCATGGAGAGTGGAGCCTTCCCGAACAGAAAAAGGGATTGAAAGTCCAGAGTTTAACCCAGGGTGGAAGACACAGGGAGAAGGCACGGAAACAGGAAGTGGGCCCTTACCAAACACTATGCCAGCCAGGGCCATAATCTTGGACTGCTCCGTCTCCAGATCTGTGAGTAACAGATTTCAGTCATTCATCAGCCACCAAGTCCACAGACTGTTGGGTTTTAGAAGCCCAAACAGACTAAGAGAGGAAAACCTTCTAGAATGCCTTCTTCTGTCAAGTGGCTTTTTAGAAACAATATTTCAATCCATTGTAATTGAGTTCTCAAATATAAAGACTTGGCTGCAGCTCGGCTTAGAGAATGCACCAGCAGTTGGAAGTTGGACAAATGAAGTGAGAAAGCTGTTTCTCACCATACCAGCAATTCCCTTGTTTCAGATTGCAGGCCATTACAGGAGGGAGACAGTGATGTGATTAATTCAGAAAATTATTTTGTGTAACTGAATAAAAGGACAGTGTGGCAACTGCCTTGAATTCCAACTCCAAGTCACTTGAAAGTAGAAGTACCTGCAGGTGGCCAATACAGGAACACAGCGACATGAATAAAAGATGTGGATGTGGGGTGATGCAGACGGTGCATTTAACTCTGTCAGTCAGCCAACAGGTCAAATAAGTATTTCTTAATAAAATTTTGTTCCTTTCATAAACAAGTCTTGATCATTGGATTTGATCCAGCAAGAAAGCAATTGCTTATCTCTTCCACTGTTTCTCTCAGCAATTGTCTAGACACCCATAAGACCTGGTTATTTCTTTTCTCTCTAGCATTAGTGAAGTGTAAAAAGAAACAATCACACCTTCAGTTATGACTTATTTCAATGATGCTTGCGTTCGTAAGTGACATCAAGACCCGAAGAGAATAGTTCTCAATGCTTGCAACACATCGTGAGCCACTGAGAAGATTTAACCAAAACAAAATTAAAAACAAAAACAATAATACTGAGGTATATCTTCTCAAATTCTGATTTAGTTATTTTTGGGTAGGACTTTGGTATCGATGTTTTAAAAAACATATATATTTCAGGTAATAAGGACTTGTTCTTCAGCCAAGCAAAAATGGGTGCTCTAACCTAAAATGAATTCCTAAACACAAGAAGTCTTTCTGGGAACACTGGAGAACCCTGAAAAGATTCTTTAATTATGCTCTTCAATCTTTTTCTTTGATTTTAAAATTCATCCTTAAAAATATGTATAATAAGCTGGACGTGGTGGCACACTCTGAGCGTTGTGAGTTCGAGGCCAGCCCGGGCTACAATGCAAGCGCAAGGCCAGCCTGTGCTACATAGTGCAACCCTGCCTCAAAAAACTAGGGCCATAGGGCCAGGAGTTTGGCTCAGTGACTTAAGTGCTTGTCTGACAGGCGTGAGGTTGTGAGTTCAAACCCCGGTGCTGCCAAAAAAAAAAAAAAAAAAAAAAAAAAAAAAAATATATATATATATATATATATGTATAATAGGTTGGGCATGGTGGTGCACACCTGTAATCCCAGCACTCAGGGGGCTGAGGCAGGAGGATCATTGTGAATTCGAGACCAGCCTGGGCTACCAAATGAGCTCAAAGCCAACCTGAACCGCATGGTGAGACCCTGTCTCAAACAAACAAACAAACAAACAAACAAACAAACAAACAAATACACACACACACACACACACACAATAAATAAGCTAAAGTATCATTTCATTCCAGGACCCATTAAAAGGTGCCTTTGTTGGCATGAGAGGCTATTGGGCACAATAGGGTAAACTGTGATTAATATAGTTGTCAGGCTATGACAGCTAAAATAGTTTCCTCTGCTGACAACCCCACAACACAAAAATTCTACTAGTGTCTCAACCTGTACTTATAAATAATACTTTCTAATAAGGGGAACCAGGATAACTTCTTAAAGAAATAGACAATTTCAGTTCTGGAGCATAGAAATTATATGATACATCTTAAAGCTGTTAGGAGCTGTTGGCTTCACCCAAAGTTGTTCAGCCTGATGCGTGTGTTTCATAGGCTTGAAAGCCAGGACAGTGCTTCCACTGGCTAAACTTGGTACAATTTGAGCCAAGAAAAGAATAATGACTATAAAATGATTGTAATGTGACAAATAAATAAACCCTTCTAGTCCATAATGATCTTCAAAATTAGCTGAAAATGACAGAAAAAAAAAAAGAAGATTTTACCCTATTGGAGTCAACTATTACAACTCTTCATTCTGAATGGAAAGGGAGAGTGAGACGTTAATTCTGCCCTTCTGGAAGCAATGAAAACCTGTTTCAGTTGACGCAGCAAAGTTCCTCTTTCCTGAGGGATATTGCTTTTTTTTTTTTGCGGCACCAGGGATCGAACTCACAACCTCGCGCCTGTCAGACAGGCGCTTAAGTCACTGAGTCAAACTCCCGGCCCTGGTTTTCTGAGGCAGTGTCACACTATGTAGTTCAGGCCGGCCTACGCTCACGTTGTAGCCAGCCTTGAACTCACAACGCTCCTCCTACCTCAGCCCGAGTGCTGGGATTAAAGGCGTGCGCCACCATGCCCGGCTCTACTGCTTATTATTTTAAAAAGGAAGTTTAAAAAAAAAAATCATCAAGACCCAATGAAACAACTGATTCATGCAACAATCATTAACGGCTGATAAAAATGTGAAGTAAAGCCGGGCGTGGTGGCGCACGCCTTTAATCCCAGCACTCGGGAGGCTGAGGTAGGAGGAGCGTTGTGAGTTCGAGGTCGGCTTGGGCTACAACGCGAGCGCAAGGCTGGCCTGAGCTATATACTGCGACCCTGCCTCAAAAAAACCAGGGCTGGGAGTTTGGCTCAGTGGCTGAAGCGCCTGCCCTGGCAGGTGCGAGGTCATGAGTTCAATCCCCGGTGCCGCCAAAAAAAAAAAAAAAAGTGAAGTAAATTGTTAACAGGACTCCTGCTGTTGTTAAGGATGTAGTAACAGGAATAATACGTACTCTTCCACCTGACGCACCCAATACATCTGACAAAATGCATGAAATGACAACATTCAAGACACTGACCATCAGGCAGTGAAGGAAAGTGCTCCCCAAGGATGGAAAACAAAGAGGTTGAGCCCTCTGAATGTTCACGCTTCTTGCTTGGAATCAGATTCCAGGCAGGGAATAGGAGCTCAGAGGTCTCCATGAGCTAAGGAGATGGAACTGGCATTCCAGGAAGCTAAGATGCCCAGAGTTTGCAGGACAGAAAAGAGGTGACCTCCATAAAGAAAATTTTGGAGAGAAATACTACTTGTATAGTCAGCTGATAACTGCATATGCATGGGAAGAAAACACCTGAGACTAGGGAAAGAACTACCCAAAATAATTACAGCAAATTAAATTTTATACTTAAAATAACACCAAAAGCAAGAAAACAAGGAAACAAAACCTTACAAGGATGTCTTTATTAGTGAAATGACATCAGATTTACATAGTCTTCCAGAAATTGGAGGAGGAAATACTTCCTAATACATTCTCTAAAACTAGCATTGTTTTGTTACCAAAATCAGATTTGAATTCTACTAAAAATAGAAAAGAAAACTGCACACCAATATTCATTGTGAACATATATGCAGAAAATCTGTGTAAAATCTTAGCAAATGGAATTCAACAGTTAGAAAAATCATGACAAGGAGAGGTTTCTCTCAGGAATACAAAGTTGGTTTAACATTTGAAAATCAATTTTGAAGAGAACGCTATGCAATGTAATAAGCATGGTTAAATTCCCATCATCTTGTTTTGAAATCCTGTATCACTATTGTTTTTTGTTGTTGTTGATGTTGTTAATGTTGTTTGGCTTTTGTTGTTGCTTTTTTTGTTTGTTTGCTTGATTGCCTTTTGATTTTTCTGTGCTTTTTTGTCCTTTAAAATAAAAAAAGAAAATCAGTATTTCTAAAAAAGAAAAGCTAACAAACGAGCTATAGAAGGGGACCTTCTCAACCTGATAAAGAGAAGCTTTAAAAGTACAGTTTGTATCATAACTAATGGTAAAAGACTGACCAATTTCCCCCGAGAAACACTTTCACTGCTTCTGTGCAGTATTGTACTGGAGGCTGTAGCCAGAGCATTAAGGCAAGAAAAGAAATGGATGATTAAAAGGAAGACATAAAAGTGTCATTGACCACTTGCAAGAGTGTCTAAAGAATCTACAGAAATCAATTAGAACTGACAGATGAGTTAAGCAAGGTTGCCAGACGCCAGTTCAATATGAAACAAGTCAGTTGACTTGTGTATGCATTAGAAATAATGAAAAATTATAATTAAAAAGCAATACCATTTACAGTAGTATCAAAAGTATAAAATACTTTGGTATACATATGATGAAAATACGTACAACTTGTCCACTCAAAACTGTAAAACACTGGTGAGATAAATTAGAGAAGAACGAAATAAATGGAGAGAGAATATCCTTCCTCTATATCTGCAGATTCTACATCCATGGACACAAACAGCTGCATATCAAAACTAATCAAGAAAAAAATTGCATCTACATGGAGAACAGGCAGATTTCTTTCTTGTCATTATTCCCTAAACAACATAACAACTATTTACATAGGATTTACATTGTATTAAATATTGTAATTTTAACATGATTTCAGGATTGCATTCACATAATATTTGCACATGTGTGTTGGTTATTTGCAAATATTATGCTGTTTTATATAAGGGACTTACTTGAGTGTTCATGGATTTTGGTACTACAGAGGAAATCTTAGAATCTACCCCTCAGTACTATTGACAGATGACTGTACTGTGTTTATATCAGAAGATACAATATTTGAGCTAATTTTTATGATTCCAGGTATACACCACAAATTGAATGAATAAAAATTAGCTCAAATTAGATTACAGATTAAAATATAAAACCAAAACTATAAAATTAGTAGAAAGCAAAAGAAAAACCCTACGACCTTTGATACAGAAAGAATTTCTAAGATATGACAATGAAAGCATGATTGATTGAGTTATAAATTGATAAATTGCATATAATCAGAATTAAGAGCTTTGGCTTGTTGAAAGACACTACTAAGAAAATTAAAAGACAACAAATTAGGAGAAAGCAGTTGCAATTCACAGAACTAATAAGCACCTATGTTTAGAACGTGTAAAGAACTCCCAAAGCTCAATAATAAGAAAACATGTGAACCAAAAAAACAGACAAAAAACTAAACAGACATCTTTTCAACAGAAAATATACAGGTAGTAAATAAATACATGAAAAGATGGTCAAGTAGTTGGTGTGGTGGCACATACCTGTAATCCCAGCTACTTGGGAGACTGATCATAAATCCAACATCAGCCTGGGCAATTTAGCCAAAACTTGATTCAAAATAAAATTAAAAAGGGATGAGAGGGTAGCTCAGTGGAAGAAGAAGAGTGAGGTCATGAGTACCATCTCTAGGACTACATGAAATTTAAAAAATAAAAATAAAAATAGCCCACATCATTAGTTATTAGACAAATGCAAATTAAAACCATTAAAGAGCTACTACTACATTCAGATTAGCATGGCAAAAAAATTTGATCATACATAGTGTCAAAAAGAACATAGAAAATCTGTAACTCTCATACATGGTTGGTGAAAATATAAAATGATAAGATCACTTTGGACAGTTTCTTTAAAATGTAATCATATATTTACCATGTACTATATAATCCAGCTAAGTTTTTCCCCAAGAGAAATGAAAGCATACATCTATATAAAACTTGTACATAAATATTTATAACCACTTTATTTCAAATAGCCCAAACCCAAAAATACCTCAAATTTCCATCAACACATGAATCGATAAAGAACTATTATATTTTTACAGTAGAATTTATTTAGCAATAAAATGGAGTACACTACTGACATTTATTACAACATGGACTTATCAGAATAATTATACTGAATGAAAAAAGCCAAATTTTTAATAAAAGTACACATGATAGAATTCCACCTATATAATCTACAGGATTCCATCTAGAAAATGCAAATTTATCTATAGCGACAATAGATCTGTGATTGTCTGAGATATGGAAAGAAGAGAGGGTAAGAGGAAACATTTTTGGAAAGGAGGTAATGAAGATGTTTATTATCTTTACTGTATTGATTTTACAGGTTTATACACATTTTAGAACTTAACAAATCATACACTTTAGACAAATACAGTTTACTATATGGCAATTATATGCCAGTGAAGCTAAGAAAAGATGATAGGATGTATTGATCCACTTGACAGATTGATTAATCTACACCCACAGGTTAACTGCTACTTGAACAAGGAAAAACAAATCATTACAAAAGAGAGACCTGGATGGCACCACGGTAACTAACAGATCAAATTTAGTACCAGTGATGGTGGGACAAACTGACAATAAATGCCTCCTGATATAACCCACTAAGTTGACAGCATCACCTGTTATTACATGAGAGGTTCAAACTGAATTGCAGCAAACTGTTAGTACCTAACTTCAAGGTTATGGAACAGAGCAGGCACAGAAGAGGTTAAACAAGACTCCCCTGAAGCAATCAGACATAGGCAAGAGGTAGGCTCTCTTTTTTTATTTTTTATTTTTCTTTTCTTTTTTTTTTTATTTTAAAGATAGTAAAATCCAACAGGACATAACAGAACAGTCAATCAAAACAAAGCAGCAGAACTGGTACAGAACTTTGAAGAAAGATACTATGAAAACAATAGCTACTATAGTATATCTTGGTATCTTCAGAATAGTTGACCATTCCAACAGGTATAGTAGAACTGAACCAAAAACAAAACAATAAAACCAATAAAAACAGAATATAAAATAAAGCAAATAATAATAATAATAATCAGAGTAAAGCAAAACAATAAGAACCATATTGGACCTCAAAGACAAGACAGAAGAGAATCCCCCATATTTGCTACATTGCCTACTGTCATCTTCCCAAGAGATGCTCAGGCTGCCAGCCCCAGGCCTGCAAAATTAAAGAAACAATGCTAGCATTTAGTTGCTTAATATTTCTTAGTTGCTATCAATTTAGCCAGACCTCCGAACCAGCAGGTTGCTTATGGGGGTTGGGGTGTGTGTGTGGGGGTTGTCCTTGATTCTAAACCTGTGCTCTGGTGCCGCTCAGGCTCAGCAGGGTGGGTCCCCGAGGGGCCCATTTTCGTTCTCTTCCGGGTGTCCGCGCCGGTCGCACAGTCCCCTGGAAGGCAGATTAGTTGCCCTCGATGTAGGCTCTCTTACAAGGCAGTTTGTCTCATCTCTTAAGAAGTCAATGCATGAGGAAACTTGACAAGAGATGACAAAAGACATATGAAATGTTATTAGATTCTACTTTAAGAAAAGCAAAAAATAATAATAATAAGTTTGGAGAAAATAGATAACTGATGAGGACTAAAGCACTGTTAAAATTTGTATTTGCACAAAATCTTCTCTCTTCATGCTTTCTTAATGCAAACCTAAGTAGCAAAAATATTGTGCACAGTTAACTGTGGAGAGCTTGTGAAGCCATATCCTCCGGAGATGGGAAAGCTGGCTTGTGGCTCACAGCAGAGGAAGAAGGCTGAAGTGGTTCCTTAATGAAAGGACGCCACTTGCTCCAGAATTACTGCCATTCGGATCACAGAGGACGTCATGTCAGCTCTGTATTTAGCATGGCCTACCAGTACAATCACTTCTTGACTCTCTCTCTGTCTCTCTGTCTCTCTGTCTCTGTCTCTCTCTCTCTCTTCTTTTTGTGGTTCTAGAGATTGAATCCAGAGTTACTCTATACTCAGCTACACACCAGCCCTTTTATAATTTTTTCATTTTGAGATAAGGTCTCTTTAAGCTCCCAAAGGTGGCCTCAAACTTGCCATTCTCCTGCCTCAGCCTCCCAAGAAGCTGAGATTACTGGTGTGCAGCACTGCACCTGGCTGCAATCTCCTTTTGAGCATGCAAAGACCACTGATACCTTTAGAATGGAGCTGCCAGAGGAAAACTCACATAAGAAGAAGAATCTTAGTAACTGGACACAGAGACAGAGCTCTGTGATTTTTGACAGCACATCTGTGCTTGTGGCTTTGGAGGAAAGAAAAATAACTGTGTTTGTGGCTTTCTGTCTAAACACACAATGATGGCAAAGGCAATTGCCAGGCTTTTTGCAGTAAATCTGACCCATTTCCCCAAAAAGCATCAACTTTATCAGAACCAGGGCCTCAAATCACCACTTTTTCAAGATTTTTTTTTTCAATAAAGGAAGAGCAGTAGAAAATACTTTTCCCAGAAAGAAATTCGCTGATTTTCTAGAAGATGAGCCTTGAGCATCTGAACGACCTTCAAACAGATGGGAGTCAGGCAGGCGCATGCGCGAGCACACACACACACACACACACACACACACACACACACCATGAAAACAAAACTGGGAGCGACAGGGAATATTGGCAGTAAAGGAATATAGGAACATTTACACAGGACAGTTGGACACGGATGAGTTTTTTCATGGTTGGCTTATTTGGTGAATATCTTTGATCAACTCAATGAGGTAATTCTTTCCATTCAAAGCCTTCCATGCCATTAGGAAAACTTCAGAGCCACTATGCACTTTTCTGTCCAAACTGCTGCTCTGGAAAGGGATATGGGAGGAGGCGATCATGTTAACTTTTCAATGCTAGGGGGAAAAAAAGTTTCTTCAGGTTGAGGTAGAGAGTCATTTCTTTTTTAATTTTTCTACAGACAAAAATCTGTAGTCACCTGGAACCCTGCGAAATTCTTTTGATGGTAATTTCTGCTCCAGTGATCTTGAAATTAAATGTGCATTCATGATTCTAAACTTGCTGACATCAAGTCTGCAGTCTCCGCCAGAAATGACCTCACAAAGGAATTGACATTACACGGCTAAATCTGAAAGAGTCCCAGAGAGATCTGGGCAGACTTAAATCTGCCCTTGTCTTGCAAAGCACCCTGTGGCAGCTCTGGCTCTGCTTTTGTGAACCATGATCGTAGATGAGAGTTTTTGACACCTGTCAGTCAAAATAAAACACAAAGTTCACTGAGGGTCAAAGATGACATTTGCATTTCATCAACTACATGCCACAGTTTCACCCTCTTGTTCAGGCTAAGCAACAGCAACTCTGCTGTTAAATTCACTTTATAGCAGTTTAAAGTGTATCTTTTGTCTTATTCACTTATACGACGGAATTATGCATATTGTTGCATAGCTTTGCAATCATTTTGCGTATTTCTTGAGAATGGCCATTAACTTCTGCTTTAAAAAACTGAAAGGAAAGCACAAGCATAAAGATTGTTTTCATATTTTGTATGAGTACAAAAGTGAATTTCCTTCATTGCAAATGGTATAAAATGTTGTAGGTGAATGTTGATGGGTTTTTTCCTGGCTTGCACACCACTGGCTTGCCAAAATTTTTTCTAGTAGACCTATAATGCAAATATGAGAGAACTAGAATCTGCCCAAATAATTAATTTTATAAGTACACTACCTTTTAGGTTTTCATCTATATAGTGTGATTTTCTGTAAGATGACATTTTAGAAACTATGTAAGAGCTGGGCATAGTGGTGCACACCTGTAATCCTGGTACTTGGGAGGATGAGGCAGGAGGACTGTGGTGAATTTGAGACCAACCTGGACTACATAGGGAGTTCAAGGTCATTGTGAACTACATAGCGAGACACTGTCTCAAAATTAAAAAAATAAATAAATAAATAGAAACTATGTAAGGGCACAAAAATGTTATGAGGGCCCTAATAAATGTTTTCTGTCGATTCATTTGACATTTGATAATAAATACAGAAGAATAACTTCAAATATTTAAAAAGCTATACTGAAACATTTTCATTGCAATGCGAATTATCATTTCTGAAAATTTGTTTCCTTATTTCATAAATATTGTCTCGCTTTAGATATCTATTAACATTATTAGTTTATGTCTTTGTTTGTGGCACTGAGGCTTGAACCCAGGACCTTGCACATGCTAAGCAAGTACTTTACCACTAGAAATCAGCTCATTGAACAACAGACTAGAAGAGAAAAGATCACATTCTAATATCAATAGCCATTTTCAGCAAATCTCCTAGTAGTGTAGAATAGAAAAAGGCATGGTAAAAACCTTTATAAAAATCCCGGGACAAGCTGGATGTGGTGGTGCGTGCCTGTAATCCCAGTTCTTTGGGAGGAAAAGGTAGTATTTAAATTCTGTCCAGTCTAGGCAACTTAGCAAGACCCTGTCTCAAAATGAAAAGGGCTGGGGATGTAACAATGGAAGAGCACTTGTCTAGTATGTGCAAGGCCCTGAGTTCAGTCTTTAGTGTTAAAAAAATAAATTCTACAATAGACACATTAGGCAAGGATCTGAAGACTGGGGCGGGGGAGGGGCAGGAGAACAGGAAATGGAAGGACAAATAACAATTATTAACATGTCATATGTATATGTACAAATTCCCTAAGATGAATGAAATTGCCATGTGTTACAAAAATATACTAATAAAAAAGAAAGCAGTTTAAATTGAAAATTAGTTTTGAAAAAATGAGGTAAGGAAAGAGTGATTATAAATATTTAAAAACATATATTATTCTTACTCTCTCTCTCTCTCTCTCTCTCTCTCTCTCTCTCTCTGGTCCTGGGGACTGAACCCAGGGCCTTCACAGTGAGCTACATTCCCAGGCTTTTTACTTTTTGTTTTTGAGTCAGGGTCTCACTAAGTCAGTAAGGTGCCCCAGCTGTGCTCAAATTTGGGATCCTTCGGTCCCAACCCCCCAGAATGCTGGAATTACAGACATGTATCACTATGCCAGGTTAGCATTTTTTTCTTAATATTAGTATATATTCAGAAAAGCCAAGAGCCTAGTTAACTTTTCTGAAACAATAAGAGAAATTGTTAATGTGATTAAGTACAAGATAAATATATAAAAACCCACAATAAGTTTAATAATAACATTAAGTAGTTGGAAGCAGAAATGGGAGAAAAAATTTCCATTCATATTGGCCAAACCAAAAGCAAGCAAACAAACCAAAGCCCACAGAACAAGACAGGCATGAGACCTTTATTTGGAAAAGTATAACTTCACCGAGGAATGTAAAACAAAACCTGAGCTAAGAGACAAACATTTCCAGATGCTGTGTAAGAAATCTTAATATCAGAGTTGCTAATTATTTCTAAAGGATGAAAAAATTCAATGCAAGACCAACAATAATATTAATAGTTAAAACTAGTCAGGGGCTGGAGATGTAGCTCAGTGGTAGAGTACCTGTCTAGCACTGTCAGATACTGGATTTAACCCCCAACCCTGCGAAATGAACAAGCAAGCAAAGCCCTCATGAAAATGAACATAAATTTGTATAGAATATCACTATCTGAGAAAAGTCAATAATTTCAGAAGAAGATGTGTGCGCCTGCACACATACATGATTACATATGTAGCTGATAGATGGGGACTACTTTGCCTTACCACATAGTAACATTTATTACAAAGCCACTGTGAAAACATGGTATTCCTGTACATTTTAGTAACCATTGGGATGATGTTAACAGTATTTAAGAACTGTCTATTCATAGTCAACAAAGGAACACTATTATTTTAATTATTTATTTATTGCTGTATAAATCTCTACCATGATTCAGCACAGTAGAGATGTTAATAGAGAAATGCAAGGAAATAGCACAAGAACAAATTTAAAAATATATAACTTGATAAACAGCTTGGCATTTCAACTCAAGGTAATGCTTAATCAATTGAATAAATGGGGTTGGCATAATTTAGTTCCCATCTGAAATACGACCCGATAGCCAAAAAAAATCCCATGGCTATTTTTAAGCTATTTGGGAAAAATTTCACAAATGAAACTGAAAAGCACATGAAAGATTGGAGCAAAATATTTTTGCCCTATGCGATGGGCCTAGTATGTTTTCCTTACATACAATGTTCTCCAGTTATTCGCTAAAAAAGACTAACTATGCGATGAAAGATCAGAGAATTTTGTTTGTTTGTTTGTTTGTTTTTGTGGTACTGGAGATCAAACTCACAACCTCACACCTGCCAGGCAGGTGCTTAAGCCACTGAGCCAAACTCCCGGCCCTATTTTTTTCGAGGCAGGGTTGCACTATGTAGTTTAGGCCGGCCTTGCTCACGATGTAGACCAAGCTGGCCTTGAACTCACAACGCTCCACCTACCTCAGCCTCCCGAGTGCTGGGATTAAAGTCTTTCACCACCACGCCCGGCTAGATAGGATAATTCTTAAAACAAGAAGCAAAGTATCATGAAACACTCAAAAATGGGCAAACCTTCATCAGTTGGATGGAACTGCAAGTTAAGCAAGACCATTTTTCAACTTCAAGTTGTCAAGCATTAATAAGAGTCACAGGAGTTAATTTTGTTGGAGATGGGGCTGACATTGGCAATCCAACCTATAACTGATGAAAATGCCAATCGCTATAGTCTTTCGTGAAGTTAAACAGGAAATAGATCCCGAAAGTTGAAACAGCCATATATTTTAAAATCTTAGAAGAATGTATCCTAGAGAAAGACAAATCAATATGTACAAATTTAAGAATCTTTACTGTGACATTATTTATACATAATGACAAGGCAAATCCATCTTTGAACAACCTAGACACCCACTGTAAGGAATGGCTGAATAAATAATGAGGCACTAACATCATGTGCTATTATGCCGCTATTAAAAAGGATGTTAGATATATTATTGCTCTGGAGGTCTCTGATGTATTTACTAAATGAAAAATATTTTGTAGGACAGTGTATGTGGTATACAATTTTTCAACAATTTTTGTATGTTTATATGCATGTATGTTCGAAGATGAGTATCGAGAAAGACACAGAAGGTTGCAATTATTCACCAATTATCTGGGTGGGAAGCAGGAGGGACTCAGTAGGTACAAGGGATAGGTTACTAAAGTTTGTTGTGTTTCTGTACAGTTTAGCTTGTTAAAATATGTGTCACTTTAATTACATAAAAAGTTTTGAACAAAGCACTAATAGGAAAAACAGTCCAGATATTAGCACTGAATCACCTTCCCCACAGAGCTGCAGGAGGACAGACTCAAAACACAAAACCACCAGGAGTAATGGTTCAGTCCCCGAGAGTCCAATCACAGCTTCCTTAGCAGGTGATAGTAAATCCCATGCTATCATAAGTGGAAATCCCCAAATCTCATATGAACTATGGTGACTATTTAAAGCACCTAAGCATATTTAAAAGAGTAAAATATATATAATAGGAAGACAGCCCTTCATTTTAAAGAAGACTTACTCAAAACACTCAAAGAAGGGCTGAGGGCATAGCTCGGTAGTGAAGACCTTGCCTACCATGCATGAGGTCGTGGGTTCAGTCCCCAGCACTGCAAAACAAACAACAACAACAAAAGGAATAAGCATAACAAGTACTCAGAAAGAATTGAAAATTCCGGTTTGAAATGATATAGTCAATATTCTACCACCATACAGTGAAATTTTGTCTTGTTATTAAATTTCTGTGAAGATTTCATTAAAAATTTAGAAAATACTGTGGCTGTAGTGTTACTTTTTAAAAGTAGGATATGGAATTTAATGTTGTTTTCACGACCAAGGAAAATGACAGTGACAATAATGCAACTTTTGTACAGAAAAAAAAGATCAAAAGGAAAGAGTCCAAACTTTCAACAACAGGATGTCTTGGGAAGATGTATACACGGGATTTGTGTCCTTTTTTCTGTAGTTAGCATTTCCCAAATAACTTAAAATAATTTTTACTACTCTGCTACACCATATTATTACATATGAATTAGACTTTTATTTATATTAGGCTTTATTTGGGAATATTATTTAGAGATAAATGCGATGCTAAATATAATACATTATGTAATATATACAATATATGCAAACAATGCCTTTATATAATATTATAAATCATGTTTTAAACTAAATAACAATAATTGTTACTTGATAAAGGATTACTATAAATACTAGTACTGCTAGTACTAAATGCTAATATTACTAAAAAACCAGTGATTATTTTGAGATAAAGTACTATATATTATAATGCAATGAATAGCACATATGATATTTGGATAAGGAATATTTGAATTACAAATATCTTATAATAATAAAGTTCTATATATTGTGCATAAATGACTTTATAATAGGTATTATTAGATATCTTTCCTTATCAACTAATAACAGTATTGTTTTCAGTAAATGGTAGGAATTATTGACAAATGAAGTGCTAAATATTTTAAGGCAATAAATATCTGGCTAATTCATTTTAATTTGTAATTATAAAAACCTTATTCACTAGGCCTCCTGTTGAAATAGACAATTTACTGCAATACCTAAATGCCGTGCTTCACTGATAGTGTGGAATTTCAGCCTCCATTGGCCAACCCTGATGTTCTGATGTTCTGGTATTCCTCTGTAGTCACTTGAAGTAGATTCTGTCTGCAGCAACTAGGACATTCTGAAGAATCATGTAACTAGTCAGTAAAGAAGCCTATTGATTAACCCAGCATGGTACACTTTATAGTAATATGTTATCATGGTAGACAGGGTAAATAAATGCTACACAACAAATGTAATACAGAAAAAAAAAAAAAAAGGAGGGGGAAACAGGAATACATCCTTCCACTGATATCCATGAGGGGCACTGGTTCCAAGCCATCCTTCAACCCCACTGTGGACACCTGAAATCTTCAGATCCTCAGGTTCCTTGTATAAAAATCCTGTGGTACCTGCATCCTCTTATATACTTTAAATCATCTTCAGATTACTTGTAGTACTGAATACAAGACAAATTCTATGTAGATTGTTATATATATTATTTAAGGAATATCAACAAGAATAAAAAGTCTATACATACTCAGCACTGACAGTTGTTTAAAAAACATTTCCATCTGAGGTTGATTGTACCCATGGATGCAGAATCTCGGCTATGAAGGGCCTACTGCATCATACTGTCTCATGCAGTCCTACTGAATGAACTGTCATTGATATTTCTTCATTCCCCAAACCAGATATTATCTCTTTAAATGACCATATTATTCATAAATAAAGACAAGTCAATGAAAAATATTCCTACTTGTGATCTTTCCCTTCTATTTCTAGTTAAATGTAGAACGTGCTGCTGTCTCATCATGTCCATTTACCAACCAGCAAAGTCGGCAAGTAGGAGACAGATGAAGCAATGTTATTAAAGATCAAGCTCCTTACCAGGACTTCTCCCTTTTTTTGTTCCCTTATCTTTTTTTTTTTTTTTTTTTTTTGATCTTTGGATTCACTAGAATAAAAAAAACCTGGTATCAATATAGTGTCTCAAATCTCACCAACCTCCAAGAAACAACTGTACCTTGAGTCAGTGGTGAACCCAGTTATCAAGTCCAAAAGGAGTACTTTTTTGGGATCTACCATGTTTTAAAATTTAAGTGGTAAGATATAAAAGCTCATGAGCCGGGCGTGGTGGCGCACGCCTTTAATCCCAGCACTCGGGAGGCTGAGGTAGGAGGAGCACTGTGAGTTCGAGGCCGGCTTGGGCTACAACGTGAGTGCAAGGCCGGCCTGAGCTACATAGTGCGACCTTGTCTCAAAAAACCAGGGCCGGGAGTTTGGCTCAATGGCTTAAGCACCTGTCTGGCAGGCGTGAAGTTGTAAGTTCGATCCCCGGTGTGGCTATATATATATATAAGCTCAGACAAACTAGGATGGAGAAAGGTACAGTGGCACATGACTGTGATCCCAGCTACTCAGTAGCTGGGCCAGCAGGCTCACAAGTTGGAGACCAGACTGGGCAACTTAGTGAGCACTGTCTCAAAATAAAATTAAAAAGGGCTAGGGGTGTAGCTCTTGGGAAATATTCTCAGCACCACACACACTCACACACACCTGGGGATAGTCAAAATGTGGAAGGATGTGGCAGTAATCTAGGGCATCAGGGAGACCTTTCAGAACCAAAGGTAATCATGGTGCATGGGTCTAGGATCAGAAACTGCCCTAAGCCAAAGCCTTGTCCCAGCTCTGGCCCTGGTCATCTGTGTCTGTGTGTGCCTGTTTGCATCTTAGTCTCACTCTTATCCTTCCTCTCAGCTTCTGATTCTTTTTCTCTCACTTGTTCCAGTTTAACCATCTTGGCCTTGATCTAAATGACATTGAGCTCAAATTCCTCCTCCAGGCAAGAATTCCCCTCTGGCTTCTTTAGTTTAAATTCCAGACAGAGGAAATATGATTGTTGAGTACATGAATTAGTGGATGCATGAATGAATCAATTGATAAGCAAGTGAATGCAGCATTATTGTTCTTTAAGCAAGAGTTTTTATTGAATGTAAAAAATCATTGGACCTACTTGCCAAAAGATGTCTAAGGTAGATATGGTTAAGAATTAGAAATCAGTTTCATGATGTCACAGTGAAAGTAGGATTCCCACGGAATTTCATAGTTCATGTGCTCAGCTATGATCCTTTGTAACCTATTTTATACTCCTTGGTGAAGTAGGATTTTTAAGCCCTGCGATGTATATCAATCTAGTTAATACAATTTGCTGAGGCTTCAGCAACTAGTTAACATTGTGATTAACTAGTACGTAATTTGAAAACAGGGTAGAGTTAGCAAAACAAGAGATGATATTTGTTATCTTTAAAGTTTCTTTTGAGCATTTCAGGTTTTTTAAAACTTGCATTTAATTCAGAGCTTTGCATTTCCAAAGAAGGTGTTCCAATCAGGCCAGTGCAGCCAGATGTCACTGTGTTAACAGGACAGAGTTGAAATGATGGCCTTATATTCACAGTGAAAGCAACCTGTGGAATTGTTCCTGATTTGCAAAGTTTAAAAATAGCATTTCCGAATCCCAATTCTAATTGCCATGTCATTTAAAATATTTCACCCATTATTTTAAAATATACATAAATGCACATAATTTGAGAAGCAGAATCTAATTTGTAATTTTAATGTGCAGTTTCCCTTGGTCTGTTTGTGATTACTATACATTATGACGTTCTTGAGTATAGTATTCTGCTAATTATCACAAATAAAATACTCTTTCTGTGAATATTCATTCATTTTACTATAAAATGTGACTCCCATGGCCTTACTGTGTGACACCATGGTAGCTGTCCTTTTATGCATTCTCTTGTCTTCAGGTAGTCTCTTTAATCATCTCAGTCTTAAGATTATCCTTCTAGTCTTTTAAATCTTTCTAGACTTCATTATGTACATAACAGCCTCAATTCTCCATTTCCTTGTTATAAATATTGGTCTGAAATTGCATTATATCATCTGTAATTCCATGATGCATTTCTTGAGCGAGCTGAACTCCAATTTCAGTACGGAGGCAATTGGCAGTTACTACTAAATCACAATTTTGCTCCTTCTCCTCCTCCTTCTCCTTCTTTTCCTCTTTCTGCTCTTCCTCCTCCTGTTCCCCTTCCTCCATCTTTCTTCAGCTTTGCTAGGATCTCAACTCTAAGAGATCTCGCGCAGGCACAGAATTTCATACCATCACACTACCTCACATGGACTGAGGTTTTCTTTCCCACAAAAATGCTTTCTTTCATTTGCCAGCATCACCTGATTTACATGAGATTAATATCTTCCCCAAGATTCTGATTCTTTTGTTGACCTTGCTAACATTACAAGAGTACCTTTAGCTCACAGATATATTCAGAGAAAAGTGAAAAACATATGTGATTTTATTTTTATTTAGTTTTTTTATAAATCTGGTTTTAATATTTGAGTGTGGAGCACAAGTTTTGGCCAATTTAGGTCTGATTTGCCTTTAGAAAATAGGCTGAAGTCTGATAGACTTCATCTGAATTCCTTATTGAAATCCTTCATAGCTAACTGTAGCAAAAATACTCTATTTTGTTTGGCCTGTTTCTCCTTTACTTTGACCATTACAAACAAAACACCATTTCTCACTCTATGAAATGTAGAAAGTGAAAGTGTCTTAAAGGTTTCTTAGCTTAATGGAAAAAGACATATTGAGGGCAATAATATTAGCTGATAGAAATTCCCCCTAGTTAGATGTTTTTGTTAATATGTGGAACTGTCAGACTAGTGCTCTGAGCTCTGTATTTTCCTTCCCCTGTGCCTATATTAAGGGGCCTAGAGACAACAATTTCACTTCCGGCAATTAATTAACTCAGTAATTAAGGAACAAGACAAGATGTATCCTTGCTCCTCACTCCCTTGAAAATTTACTGCTTGACGCAGAGGTTTGTTGCTTCTGTCTAATGTGCTTTGACTGTACTGCATATGTCAGTCATCTTGCAAATTAGAAACCAGCTATAATCATTAAGAGCTGTGTTATTAGCCTTATTTTAATATCTCTTCCTCCAGAGTACACATCTAGAAGGCAGCATCTGTTCTGCATAGCCTCCATCTGGACAGCCACGGCTCTCATTTTGCATTACATTTACATATGTAACAGTCATTGTCATGAGGGTGGTTTTAAAAATAGTAATCAATATTTAACTAACTTGCAGAGAATATCAACTTTTTAAAACTTTAAAGTGAAGAAACATGAGATCAGTATATGTAAAACCATTGCATTTTTAAAAAATTACATAACTGATACAAGTTGTCAGTATGGTTTGTATTGGTAGCAATAGCTCATTAACGAATTGTCTGTTTACTGCCATTCCCTTAAGAATCCTACCCATGCTGTGACTGTTCGATAATAGGTGCTTTAATCCATGACTGCTTTTCTCTGAAGTGAAACGCCAGTGTGATCCTAAGTGTGTCTGCAAAGGAAGCAGAGCTTCTCAGTAGCACAAATCAAATAGAAGGCAATAACCTGCTCACCACTGAGACTTGCGGGTCAGTTCATCCAGCGCCTAAGAAATGTTCTGTCTTGGGAAGACAGAGCCGTGGAGAAGCCCTTCTAGTCCCAAGCAAATAACTCTCTAATCACCAACACTGTACCTGTTGGCTACAGCTACCATTCATTTAACTTGATACTTGGGTCTTTATTTTATTGTCACACCTTGCCTCTATTGGTATTGTTTATCTTTTACCAGCTTTGCTTCCTCACAGGAAGCATGCATGATGCCAGTGTCAGGTGGAACTATGTCCGAAACTGTAGGACACTGTGTGAGCCACTTAACTGAGCCTCAGTTGCTTCATATGCAACATAGGTATTTAAGGAGACAATATTTGTGAAGTGCAGGGTACAAAAAGGCATTTAGTAGGACCCATTCTTTTCTTGTACATCCAGATCCAATCTGGTTCCAAGTCTGGATTGTTTTACATCGAAAGGATATACAAGTGTATTCTTGTATGTACCTTTGGGAGAAGTGTGTCATCAATTTTCTAGATTTTCCATGAGGCTGTAAAGTTTTATTTATTTATTTAAGCTTTGAGATAGGGTCTCACCATGTAGTTCAGGCTGACCTTGAACTCACCATGTAGCCCAGGCGAGCCTCAGACTCATCATGATCCTCCTGCCTCAGTCTCCCAAGTGCTGGGATTACAAGTGTGCACCACCACACCTGGCTGAGACTGTAAATTTTTAAATCAAGGGCAGTATGGAAAAATTTTTACTCTTTTTTTTTTTTGAGATGATATCTACATCTCAAGCACCTATTGTTTTTACTCCCTTCTTCCAGTAATACCATTAAAATTAGAGTACAAGAATAAAGCTAAACTATTCAGAAAGCTATTTACAGATGTGACAGTTCAACATATTTCTGAAATGTAGCAAGAGATAGAAATTGATACTTTCGCATGTTTTTATTGGGTATTATTGTGGCATTTTTATACATGCATACAACATACTTTGATCATATCCACCTTGCCTGTTAGCTTCTCCTCTCCAATCCCATTTCTCTTGTCTATAGTCTCCCTTATACTCTCATGTCATCTTTTTTAGATTCCACATATTAGACAAAACATGCAAAACTTGTCTTTCTGAGTCTGGCTTACTTTGCTTAACATAATGGTCTCCAGTTCTATTCATTTTCCTGCAAATGACATGATTTCATTCTGCCTTATGGCTAATACTCCTCTGTATACACATTCCACATTTTTGTTATCCACTTTTTCACTGACAAGTACCTAAACTAATTCCATAACTTGTACGTTGTGAATTGTGCCATGATAGACATGGGTATCTGGATATCTCTATAGGCTCAAATTTATTACACTGATAATAAAAAATCAGAGAATAACTAATAGGTCAAGAAGTCAGGGAGGGAAGAAAGATTAAAAACTTCTAACACCTTTATTGTAGAGAATGAATGAACAAGAGAAACTTTTGAAAGTCAATGGAATAAGAAATAGTTATCAGTGTACTATATATACAGAAATTTAAATAAGTATAAAAGGGAGCAATATGGGAGCTGAACTTTTACCCGTCATAGGAAAAGGTCAATATTTAAAGCAGATGGATCAGTCGGGCGTGGTGGCACACGCCTTTAATCCCAGCACTCGGGAGGCTGAGGTAGGCGGAGCGTTGTGAGTTCGAGGCCGGCTTGGGCTACAACGCGAGCACAAGGCCGGCCTGAGCTACATAGTGCAACCCTGCCTCAAAAACCAGGGCCGGGAGTTTGGCTCAGTGCCTTAAGCACCTGCCCTGGCAGACGCAAGGTTGTGAGTTCAAGCCCCGGTGCCACAAAAAAAAAAAAATAAATAAATAAATAAAATAAAAAATAAATAAAGCAGATGGATCCACAAGTAGTGATATCAAGAAAATAATTAAAAAAAAAGAAAATAATTTAGAGTTATTTTAAATACCACCTGTGGAATTTAAGAATATGAATGATTAACAAGTGGCTGTATGTAAGGAACATATGTATATGACAGCTGGTTGTTTCTCACTATTCCTTTTTATGAATTGTTTAAATTTTTCAACCATGCCATTCATTGCTTAGACTAAAAGAGTATCAAAATTTTGAAGGTCTGAGTTATGGCATTCTACCTCAGTTATGGAAAATAAAGTAACAAGAGACTCTAAAATCTCTACTAAATGGCCTCTACTAATTGGCTATTTTCCATAGCTGTAATGAAATGAAACTGAGGCTTAAATTGATTGTACAGATAAGTTTTGAGATAGTCATATGTCTTTATTATTGAAAAATAATACTGTGTTTTTAGAAGATTGTGTCAAGCTTAATTTTATTTTAATTTTTAAAGTTTCAATTTAGAATGTAGACCCATATCTCTCACTCTGTACTAAAATCAAATCAAGGTGGATCAAAGACCCAGATATAAAAACAGAAACACTGACTTTCTGCTGGAAGATAAAATAGGTAAAACTCTTGAAGAGATAAAAATAGACAAGGGCTTTCTGAACAGAACCTCAATTGCACAAGCAATAACACCAACAGTCGACAATGGGGTTACATCAAATTAAAAAGCTTTTGTGTAGCAAACAAAACAAGCAACAGAGTAAAGAGACAACCCACAGAATGGGATAAAATTTGTCAAGTTACACTTTGAGCAGAGGACTGCCATCTAGAATATACAAAGAACTCAAAAAATTGTACCCCCTAAAATCAAAGACCCAATAAAAAAACGGGCATTTGAAATGAACAGACACTTCTCAAAAGAAGTACAAATGACTCACAGGTACATGAAAAAAATGTTCAGCATCTTTGGTCATTAGAGAAATGTAAATCAAAACAATACTGAGAGTCCATCTTACTCCAGAAAAAATGGCCATCACTATGAACTCAGAAACAACAATTGCTGGTGAGGTTGTGGGGAAAAAGAAATCCTTCACATTGTTGGTAGGACTGTAAACTATTACAGTTGCTATGGATATCAGTATTGAGATTTCTCAAAAACTGAGAATAGACATTCTACTTGACAGAGCTCTGGTTTTTCTGGATATTTTTCTTTTTTTTTTTTTTTTTGGCGGCACCAGGGATTGAACTCACAACCTCGCGCCTGCCAGGGCAAGTGCTTAAGGCACTGAGCCAAACTTCCGGCCCTTTTCTGGATATTTTTCCAAAAGAGTTAAAGATATAACAGTGGCACATGCATATCTATATTTATAGCAGCTGATTCACATTAGTTAATCTTGGAAGTGGCCTATATGCCCATTAACAGATGAATTAATAAAGCAAATGATATACATTACATATATAATAAAACACATACATATATTACTTAGCTATAAAGAAGGCTAGATATGGGTCATTCATAGGAAAATAGATATACCTTGAGTCCATAATGCTAAGTGAAATAAATTAGAAACAGAAAGTTAAATATTGGCCCTTCACAGACTGCAGGGGAAGAGAACAAGAAGTCAACCAGAAGCAAGCCCTCCCTGTGAATCAGCACCATGCATGGACCATTCTGGGGAGAGCCAGACACCTGCCTCTTCCCATGAATCAGTGCTATTTGTGAACTGCAGGGGAAGAGAACAAGAAGTTAACAAGAAGCAAGCACTTCCTGTGAATCAGCACCATGCACAGGCCACTGTGGGGAGAGCCAGACACCAACCTTTTCCCATGAGCCAGTGCCATTCATGGACTGTGAGGGAAGAGTAGAAGAAGTCACCAAAAATTAAGCCCTCCCTACAAATTGGCACCATACACTGGCTGCTGGGGGAAAAGTCAGACACCTGCCTTTTGCCATGAGTCAGCGCCATTTGCAGACTGTGGGGGAAGAGAACAAGAAGTCACCAAGAAGCAAGACCTCCCTGCAAATTGGCACCATGCATGGGCCACTGTGGGGGACAGCTAGATGCCAGCCCCTTCCAGTGTGCAGGCTGGGAAACAAGAAGAGCCAGCTCCCCACCTCCCTGCCATAAGTGACCGACTGATCGGGAGAAACACAGGCTGTGATGATAGCTATTGAGGTAAAATACAATTTAATGCTTGTAGTGTTTAGTGCTTCACTGACTTTACAGGTCTACGACCAGTAGTCTATCTATCATCTATTCCAAGGATAACAATATGCAATGTGGCATCTGGGGTATCTCGTTCTGAAGGTGGTAGCCATTGTTAATTCCACGTTACTTTATTTTGAAGTCCTATATCACTTTCATTGTTTTGTTGGGTTGGGTTTTATTCTGTTTTGTTTTGTTTGATTTTATTATATCCAATGGCATGGGCAGCTATTTCAAAGATAACAAGATATATTATGGTAGCCATTTTGGATTTACTCTTACCTTGTTTTGAAGTCCTTTATTGCATTCATTGTTTTGTTTTTATTGGTTCTATTCTGTTCTGTTTTGTTTGATTTTTACTATGTCTGAAGGTATGGGCACCTATTTTGGAGACAGTAAGAGGCATTATGGTAACCATTGTTGATTTCCTATTATCTTGTTTTGAAGTCCTGTGTCACTTACACTGGTTCGTTTTGATTGGCTTTGTTCTGTTTTGTTTTGCTTGGTTTCATTCTCTTTAAAATAAAAATTTAAAAATGTTTTTAAAAAAGAAAGTTAAATGTCACATGGTTTCTCTTATATGAGAAACTCAAAGCATAAATAATTAAAAGAGCAAAATAAAGGATAGATGATAGGAAACATGGAGATAGACTTGTCAGAGATTGGAAGGGGATCTGGAGTGGGGAGAGAGGAAGGAGTGGTAGAGAAAGGAAAGTAAATGGGATCAAGATATAACATGCATGCATACCAAGTCCCCATGATGAGTGTATTTATTATGTATTGGAAACATATACTAACAAAAATTAAAATTTTTAAAAAAAATTAAATCATCTGCCAGGCGTAGTGGTGCACACCTTTAATCCCAGCACTCAGGAGGCTGAGGTAAGTGGAGCGTTGTGAGTTTGAGGCTGGCTTGGGCTACAATGTGAGCAAGGCCAGCCTGAACTACATAGTGAGATCCTGCCTCGGAAAAATATAGGGCTGGGAGTTTGGCTCAGTGGCCTAAGCACCTGCCTGGCAGGCGCGAAGTTGTGAGTTCACTCCCCGGTGCCACAAAAAAAAAAAAAAAAAAATTAAAACATCTGAAAGAATGATTCCTTACTACCTAGATCCTTGGTTAAACCAGATATTTTTCTAGAACAACTTCTTGTGAATTTACATGGCTCTTAGAAACTGGTAATTTAAAAAATTTCCTACATTGAGTCTTAAGAAATGTTAATTTAAAAAATGAAGGGAGGATCTGCACTTTTTATTTGAAAGACAGAAAAAAGAACCTAGAAAGATGTCTTTTTCACTGACTGAACAATAGTTTGCAGGTTTAACACTTCTTTTTATTTTTAATAGTTAAGTTATGGTATGTGCTAACGATACTTACCACAAGTTGGGTTTTCTGGAAGCAGATGCTAAAACAAAATTTGAGGTACAAGGTGTTTACTAGAGATCAGTAGCTGTGAAAGGAAATGGAAGAAGAAGCAGAGTTGGTCTGAGGGAAAACATGAACTGCAAAGCAGGTGCTCAGGACCTCCGGACCAGAAGGGAGCGCTGCAGCAAATGTTGCCTGCTAAAGCTGGTCCACAATGGACCAGAATGGCCAAGTGCAGACCTCAGGGCAGGCTGACCTGTACATGCTGACTGCCCTCTTCACAGCTGAGCAGCGAGCTTTTCCTGGAAGGGGGATTTAGGTGGTGCATCTGTGGGCCTCTTACACTATTCATGTGTGATTTTTAAGTACCCAAAAGCATGTACTATGAAGAATTTCTGATTATAAAGAACACGTTTGGTAAATCGAGCATGCAGATAGTTGAGCTGTGCCCATAGCATTTGGGAGAAACAGCTTTGTAAGTGATTTCAGCTATCCTAGCATCTGCTCAAAAACATTAGCATCTACAGCCCTCCATACACCTGGGAACATCTCGTCAACTCCTGTTGGTTCTGCCTCCTTTGGCTTTGGCTCTTGACCCCGCCTCTCTACCTAGCTTCACTTGGTTAACTGCGAACTGGTTTTGATTCTTATTTGCTTGCTTTGTTTTTGTTTGTTTGGGTTTTCTTTTACATAGGATTAACAAACTTTATTTTACTGTTTTGATTAGCACAACATGAATAACAGACACTGATTTTAGGGACAGGCTTCAACAGGGAATGAGAATATATTTATATCAAGCAGTAGTAAACAGTCCAATAATTTAATAACTTATTACAACCTAAAGGGCATTAAATTACTCAGCATTCTCTTGAAGGTAACTGGTTGATACAAATGGCCTACTTTAAATGTTAAGCCTGAGCCAGGTGTGGTGGTGCACGCCTTTAATCCCAGCACTTGGGAGGCTGAGGTAGGAGAAGCGTTGTGAGTTCAAGGCCGCCTTGGGCTACAGTGTGAGCACAAGGCCGGCCTGAGCTACACAGTGCGACCCTGCCGCAAGAAACCAGGGCCAGGAGTTTGGCTCAGTGACTTAAGTGCCTGTCTGACAGGTGCAAGGTTGTGAGTTCAATCCCCGGTGCCACAAAATACATAAATAAATAAAAATAAATAAATGTTAAGCCTGACTCGGTATTCACATTCACAGGCAATCGCTATTCAACAAGCAATTGTGGAATTGTTGATTTTTGGTTCTCAGAGCTAGAGTTCCCTTTATTTTTCCTCCCAGGGAAAAGAAAACTTGATTTCCTCCAGGGTTGTGTAAGTTTATGGCTAATAGAGCAAACAATTTGATCACTGTTTTCCGATTGGTGACATTTTCTTCCCAGCGTTTCGCCTTCTCGCTTTTTGCCCACTGCCACACCATGTCAGCATCCACTTGCCTCTGCTCAGAAAGGTCGACTTCGTTTCTCAATACAACAACTGCCACTTCTTTTTGTCTTTGAATTTTAACAATTTCTTACCTCGGAAGCACCACTCTTTAAAAGGATTCAAAGTTCTTCCACACTGTACACAAGAACAAAGCCATCAGCAAATCAGAGATGATGCTCTGGCAGCTCAGTGCCTTCTGGTAGACCTCTGGTGTCAGAAAGATGTAACTATTCCTTTGCTCCCCGATCCGTTCCCTCAGAAGCCATATACACATATTCCCTCATCTCACCATCTTCCAGTCCAGTAGTGTGATTTCCATAACAGAGCTGCTCCCGAATTGCAGTTTTCCCCATAGATAATAAACCACAAACAACATCCCTACATCCTTTCCCATCTTCTCTCAGGATCTCACTGCGTCTCCAGCCAACCTGAAGACACCAGCATGCAGGCTCCCCAGGGGTCTGCGGCCATCAGTGTTAGGTCCCTACCCCTGATGACTCTGGACAGATTTTGGACTGTCAGACTGGCTCAAGCATGAGTCTTTGGGCACTGTTTGAAGAACCTTCCCCTGACCAGGAGGGAGAAAGCTGAAGACAACATCTATAGCACCCCTGCCCATGGCTTGGTGTTCTGACGAAAGGCCTCAGACACGTAGGACCTGGGAAGGTGGGTGACTCAGAGAATTCAGCAAAAGCAAAGCAAAGCAAGTTAGTTCACCTTTATGTAGAAGTGGCTCCAAAGATCTGGGTGTGGTGGTGCACACCTATAATCCCAGCACTCAGGAGGCTGAGACAGGGAGGTCACTGTAAGTTTGAAGCAAGGTTGGGCTACACAGTGAGTTCAAGGTCAGTTTGAACTACATAGCAAGATCCTGTCTCAGAATAAAACAAACAACAAAAAAAAGTGGCTCCGAAGATCAGTGAAGCTAAGACTAAGTCATCAGTTGTTTCTGCCTACAATCCTGATTTCTTTTAAGGGAGCTGCCGTGCTTTCTCAAGTCAGTGGCTTGGAGAGGCTTCTCCTCCTGTGTGCTAGAGGTCAGCGTGTGGCCAGGCAGTCAATCTAGACAGAGATTGGGTTAGAAATAGACACCTGAGCCAGCCGGCTCTATCAGAAATTACTGAAAGCAACCTTCTCCCCACAAGAAAAGTTCAGTGTCCGGCTATTTTAAGTCTTGATTCAGCCATGCCTGAAAAAGACATTTCAGTCACAGGAGACAGTAAGCTGTTTTCTATGCCTAAACTAACCTGAAAAGGGCTTCTC
>RJWM01024401.1:0-30756 GCA_004363535.1 Dasyprocta punctata | reverse complement strand
ATTGGTTCACGAAGGCTTAACTTCACCAGTCGATGAATCCATTGATGAGATCATAATCTGTCAGCCTTATCCAGAGGTGATGGGAACAGAATGTAAGGGCTTGTGGAAGAGAGTGGGTCATGGGAATGTGACCTCGGGGACTGTATCTGTCCCCAGGGGCTTTCCCTCTGGCTCTCTGTCTCCTTTCTGGTTTCCAAAAAGTGCGCTCTCCTCAGTGCCCTTGCATTATGGTGTTTCTGCCTTGCCACAGGCCTAAAACACAGGAGCTGGCTGACCATGAACTGAAACCCCTGAAGCTGTGAGCCAAAACAGACCTCTCCTCCTTAAAGCTGATTTCCGTTAGGTATTTTGTTAAAGTGAGGGAAATCTGATGAACAAACCTGGGTAGGATACAAGGTGCCCTGTGCAAAAGATCTCCCCTTATTGTACTAGGAGAAATGCCAACACCACATCACCCATGGGCACTCGGGACCACACCCACACGGGTACCTGGGCTGCTCCGAATGGCTTCTTTTAGCTCTCTCTTCTCCTGTCGCAAGGCCATCAGCTCTGTCCGAATCATCTCTTTCTCTTTCTCCAGCTTCTCTTTTTCTATCAGGTATCTCCGGGCATCCTCTTCAGCTCGGTTCTTGCCATACTTGTATTGATTGGCACCTGCAGAGATGTGGGGAATGAAAGGATCCTTGATTCTAACTGCTAGTGAGTTACGTGGGTGGTGTTAGCTTCTCTCTCAGTCTTAATTTCTCTATCTATTAAAATGGGAATATTTAGATTGATTCTCTTAGTGTGAATTGCCTACAGAAGAGCAAAAAGGAGGCGGCAGAGCACCAACACTAGGAGCAAAGGCCTTCAAACCAGACAAAGGTTTGCGTGCTCTCAGCCCTTGCTGTCTGTGTGACACCAGGTAGAAGTGATTGGTGATGTTTTAGTGCCTCTTCCCTTAAGCCTCAGTTTCCTTATGTGTAAATAAGAATATTGGTTAACATTTACTTTATAGGGTGTAGTAAGGGTTAAATGAGATGAGGAAAAGTACTTAGTATAGTACCTGGAAAATGGTATTTGTTTAATAAATGTTAGGTAATAATGATAGTAATTGTTATGGTTTAGATCTGGGGTCATCTACAAAAGCCTCACGTGCTCAGAGGCAGAGCTTAGGGAAGGGGACTGGGTCATGGGGGAACTGGGACTGACTTGCTGTTGGCAGGTGGGGGTGGCCTGGAGGTGGGCAGCTGGGGGTGTGACCCGGAAGGGGGCCTCTCCCTCCCCAGCTCCTCTCTTCGCCCTGGGCTTCCTGCTGTTGTGATGCAAACAACTTTCCCCTGCCAGCCCCTTCTGCTGTGCTCTTCCTGCCACGGTGCAGCCAGCTATGGGCTAAATTCTCTAAAAACCGCGAGCTGAAAATAAATAAATCTTTCATGCTTTAATTTAAGGCTGTCAGTTACTGTGTCTCAGTGACAAGAATGTAATGAAGACAGTAAAATTATATAGCAAAGCAAAATTTTGTGATGTATAACATGCTTTGGATTTATTTATTTAGTTAGTTTTTTGGAGACAAGATCTCACTATGTAGTTCGGGCTGGCCTTGAACTCATGGTGATCCTCTTGCCTCAGCTTCCCAAGTGCTGGGATTACAGGCTTGCAACGCTTTGGTTTTAAAAGGGGATGTTCTGCCTGAGTGGCCTCTCAAGTATATATAAGATAAGAAGACAGTTACTTATAACTCCAACCCACAGAGACTCTCGACCCGAGTGAAAGACATTGCCCATTGTGTTGGTGGGGTGGGATGACACCCAGGAGTCTATCAGTGTAGGTTCAACACAATGGTAGACAATAACAACACAAAAGTATGGCAAAAACTTATTGAGCGTTTACTATACAGGAGGTACTACATGTTATGCCATTTATTCACACTCCATTTAATCCTTAAACTCTATTTCATTACTAGCTGTAGTTATTACTCTACTTGTTAGTTCTATTTTATTGTTGAGAAAAATGAGGGGTTAGGTCCCTCTGTTAATGGTGACAGAGCCATGGCTGAACACGACTCCAATGTCTATGCCATGTTTTGCTGCTTTAGCTGAACCACGGCCAAAGTCTCGTCTCTGTGAGAAAATTGTGCTGGGATTACAGGGTCACCTAGTGACCCATGCAAAAACCAATTGCTGGCATAAACTACCCTGCAAATCAAGCCTGGAGTGTAAATGCGGCATGGAGAGCAGCGAAGGGGACTTGTACCCCACCCCTTTTTACAGCGAATCTCTGCACTGAGCTGGCACCGTGGCGGGGGTCGGGGTAGTAAAGGAGGGGGCTGGGGCTAAAATGGCACAAACTCTCATCGTTCTTACTGTGATGTGGTAAATACTCTAGGATAAATGTTTCTTCATTTGCTCTCTGCCCTTAGAATGATTTCCAGAGACTTTAAAGTGTTTTAATAATCTTCACCATTTCCATCTGTTTTGCAGGGCAGAGCTTCTCACACCACGATTTTTCTCAGCAACGTACTTGGCCTCCACAGTTTTTATTTCCTGATACTCATGCCCTCTTATCCCCCCCACACTAAATCAGGCTGAGATGTGCAACCATCAGGATACTGGAGAAATGGCAGCACGTGGCTTCTAAAGCTAGGTCACAGAAGACACTGCAGTATCTGCTTGCTTCCCCCTTGGATTGGATCTGGGGGAAACCAGCTGTCACATTGTGAGGTCATGCAACTATATGGAGAGGTCCTCAAGGCAAGGAGCTAGGCCTCCTTGTAACACCGCACATGCTGAGCACGTGTGTGAGCCAGTTTATAAGCGGGTCCCACACCAGTGAAGCCTTCCTGTGAGCACAGGTACCTGGCAAACATTGTGATGGCAACCCCGCCATGGGCCCCATACTAGGACCGCCTAATGAAGCTGCTCAGTTTCTTGATCGGCAGAAACTGTGACAAAACACACACTCATTGTTCTGAGGCAATAAATTCTGGGTAATTTGAACTGTTGCAATAGCTGATTAGTACTTGATCTTAGGCAAGTCCCTTTCACTATAAACTGAAAGTTTCTGAGCCCCTCAAATTCACATGCTGAAACTCAACCCCCAGTGCAATTCATGGTATTTGGAGGTGGGCCTTTAGAACGTAATTACGTCACGAGAGCAGAGCCCATGTACGCGTGATTCGTTCCCTTAAAAAAGAGACTCCAGAGAGTGAAAAACTGGCTATCTATGAAACTGGGAATGGACCTTACAGGCACCAAATCTCTACTGGTGCCTTGGTCTTCTCAGCCTCCAGACTATGAAGAGGAAATATCTGTTGTTTATAGGCCCCCCAGTTTATGGTATTTTGTTATGGAAGTCTGAGTGGACTGAGGCAATTCTCTTTGCATTCTTCAGTCTCTTTATCTAAAAAACAGTGTATCTAGACTACATCAGTGGGTTCTCACCACCTGTCAGGAACTCCGTGACTTGCTAGTGATGGCGAGGCTGTTGTGGGCTTCAACCAGTGTAACCCCACTTTTAAATCTCTTATAAATTGGGTTTTCATATAAGATTTGATTTGAACAAAAGGTCTGTTTCTTTGTCTTCATGTTTTTGACATTTTATGGTGTCTTTAATCTTACATGCTTATTTCTAGCAATTTTTCTTTTTAAAATGGAATTTTCACAAGGCCCCATAGTTCTAGTGCTGATTAGAGTAACACGTAAAGAACATTACACATTCTTCCAGTTATTCAGAAAGGGAACTCAGGCCCAGAGAAGGGAAAGGTCTTTTCCAAAGTGGTCAAATGAGGAACGGAGGACAGATCTCCTGACTGCTGGGGAGGGACGGTCTACACCAGTGGCAGTGAACCTGTTAGAGATGCGTGCCCAAACTGCAACCCAAAACCCACTTATTTATTGCAAAGTGGCAATGCTGCAATTAAACCTGGATACTGAGATTTTAGTTTAGAAATAAGCAACTCACACATTAACATCTTTTGTTTTAAAAGAGAAATAACATGGCATACGTTCACTACCATTGGTCTACAGTAATGAAATGAAGATAGAGTATAGGAAAGTTTTTTTTTTGTGCCGGGGATCGAACTCACAACCTCAAGCTTGCCACGCAGGTGTTTATGCCGCTAAGCTAAATCCCCAGCCCAAAAGTTTTTTTTTTTTAAATAAATCTTCAAAAGCAAAGAATGGAACCTGAGTTTATTCAAATGCAACTGGAAGACATACAGAAGAAGAAAGAAGCAGAAACTCTTGAATCACGCAGTGCTACTTTTGCTCATAGTGACACTGTCACACAGGAGCAGGTGTTAGTGCTGGAAATCAGACAGAATTTAACAAGCGTAGTCTGTCATACTTAGTCATTATTGTGCAGTGTGACACTAAGGCCATTCACTGAGTCCACAGGGTGTTAGGTGGCGCTCGGGCTGGGACACAAAGGTGAATTGTGGCTCTCCCAGCAGCCCCCTCAGGGTATGTGGAGGGATTTAATTCTCCACTTGCTACTGCAGACAAAAATCACAAATTGTTAGCTTCTGGAACAGACATGGCTTGGAGAAGATCTCTCTCTTCTATCTATAAAATACTTTCAGTTTTACAATTTAAAAAAATTTGCTAACATTAAAAAATAAGCTTTCACGTACAATTTAGATTTCTGGCCCTTGAAAAAATCAGCAAATCTGGCAAGCGGGAATGGCACTGCTGCATGGGGACTGTCAGAGGGAGCTGTGGAGCAGCCTCCTCCAGCGTTGCTGTTGAGTGCCCCAGTTTCTGGACAGTCCTGCAGTTCTTGTCATTTTCCCTCTCAGGTCACTTTCCAGTTACCTTTGTCACTGTGCTTGTGTTGTCACTATTCTTTTTCTCTTTCTGTGGCACTGGTGATTGGACCCTGAGCCTCATTCGTGGTAGGTGACTGCTGTGCCACTGAGCAGCACCCCTGACCCTGTCACTCTTCTTAGGATAGTTTTATCCCCCCGTATTGGGGATTGAATCTAGGGCCTTTGCACTGCATTATATTTCCAGTCCTTTTAAAAATTTTTTTATTTTGAGGCAAGGTCTCGATAAGTCACTACATTGCCTAGGCTGAGCCTCAACTTGTAATCCTCCTGCCTCAGCCTTTTAGAGTGCTGGGATTATAGGAGCATGCAACGATGCCCAGCCAGGGTAGAATACCTTCTTATACCTCGCCTTCCTCATTTATTTACCTGAGCCCTGGAGGAGCCTGGCCTTGAAACCCGATTTGAGCTGTTTCCCTCCCTCTCTGCGGCTCTGAGGGGAAGGCCCACACAGAACTCACTGGAGGCATGGCGCTTGACTTTGACCTGTAGGTCCACACGATGGGACTTCTCACTGCAGGAGGAAGCATGGCGCTTCACCTGGGCCCCAGCGGGGCGCTCGGGCTCGTCGTCCTGAGTGGAGAGGGAGGAGGAAGGTTAAGGGTCGCAGGTTCAGACTCATCAGTGCAGAAGTGTGCGCTCTTCTGGGGCACTGGCAGGATTTCTGAGCTCTTGGCTTTACATTTTTAGACTTATGCAGCACTCTACGGTTTATGAACCACTTTTATTAGCAGGAGATTATTTGCATCTCATGCCTTTCTGTGGGAGGCAGTGAAAGGCAACTCTAAACTAGGGGACCTGCTGGGAAGAAAACTAGGAAATCTCAAATGACAGTGGGTGATCACATTTGATTTACCATAGGTATTTCTGGCTTCAGAAAATCTGGAAGCATCCCTCTAATTTTCTGAATTGCTAATACAGTCGTCCCTCAAAAAGAACCAGTCAGCCAGGTGTGGTGGCACACACCTGTAATCCCAGCACTTAGGAGGCCGAGGCAGGAGGATCACCTTGAGTTTGAGGCCAGCTTGGACTACACAGTGAGTTTAAGGCCAGCCTGAACCACACAGTGAGACTCTGCTCAAAAAAACCCAAAACAACAATAACAACAACAACAACAATTAGTCAATGGTAATATATAATAATGATAACATATATAACTATGGTAATAAAATACATAATTCACTAACCTGCCTATATATTCGTATACTAAGAGTTTAGGGAGCCTCCAAATCCAATAAGACTCAGGAAACCCTAATGGAATTAGATAATACTGTTATACAGTAATCATATTGATAACAGTATTATTTATTTAAAAAAGAAAACAGTATTCAGTATTATTTATTACTCTGTACAAAATGTTCCAACGGGGAGGCACTGTGCTGAATTTTTTTTCAGGGAAAAGTGTTTCACTTAGGCCTTGCAGTAGCCCTAGAGCATGGGCTTTTCATGCCCAAGTGAGGACTGGAGAAGTAAACTCAAGGCCACTCAGCCCCGCCTGGGTCTGACTGCCATGCCCTCATCCTTAAGTACTATGCTGCCTGTGCCACAACTGTTAGGCAAAACCTCAAGCAGCAGCCACTGGTTCACCTGAGTGAAGAAAAACCATGGGAACAGAAGGATGGGTAGAGGATGGCTAGGGAAGTTTCTAGAAAAGGGAGTCCTGGAGGTGAGTGCAGAGGGCATCACCCAGTAATGTGCACAGCAGGGCCTGGCCCGCAGACAGCTGGTGACCTTGGCACCTGGATGCCCTCTCTGCCCCAGCTGTGAGGCCTCCTGACCTGCCTGTCTCCGGTCAGGAATGGGGCATTCTTGTGGCTCCCTAGGGAGGAGAAGGCACAGGGTGTGTGGCCACGAGCATTCTGAATAGAGTACAGGTTGGATGGGCACAGAAAAACCTTGCTATAAATTAATGAAGTGGCACTGCCTTGGTTTAGTAAGTAAAACAGGGAGCTGATAGCTACTGTGAATGCCAACATGTGGAGGCCATGCTATCAGCATTCGCCACAAACACCCCAGCATCGGCAGGCTCGGTTCATAGCGGTTCACATGGAGGAGAGCCTGGTGCCTCGCTCAGACTGGACACACTGCCTCCCCTTTCTGCAGTGCCTAGCAGTCTGCAGAGCCCCTTCTTCTTCCCAGCCTGGGACTCTTTCACCTGTGCCACCCAGAGCCATGTGCTACCAGAAGAAGGGACTCTCCTCCTAGCTGTTAGTTAAATAAAACTGATTTCTTAGGAACAAAGAAGAAACAGAAGAAAAGTGGGCTTTGTGACAGCCTACACAGACCCAGGGGCCCGTACCTGCACCTTTTCATACGGAACATCATCGTAGACCCGGGGCTCAGGCCACTGATCCTGGTAGGATCTTGCGTACCTAGAAAATAAAAGGCGCTGTGATGCTGAGGCCGTGCCCTCTGCTACCCCGCCCTGCTCATCGGAGCCTAGCAGCAGATACTAATATAGGCTGGAAAACCATGTGCTGTATGAGGGCCCCGCGGGCAGGAGCCACAGGACTCCCATGGCAGCCCAGAAGGGAGGCATGAAGCATTCGTCACCAACGCTCAATGATCCAGAAAATACAGGACCCAAGGTGACAGGCAACCAGCCCTCACCCCCAGAGCTGGTGGTGACAGTGCTGGGACTTCCACCCAGCTCTTCTAATGGCCTGTGCCACCCAGACGCTCAAGGTATGACAGTTTAAGGTCCGGTGGCATGAGGCCAGAGCCCAGACGACTGCTCTGGGCTTCTCCATCCACATCCTGCCTTGACCCTGGGCTACCTCCTTCAGCCCACCGCTTCTCTACGCTGCAGAAAGGCACCATCCTAGCTTCCCATGGGGGCAGAGTCCTGCGCACGTCCCCCCTCGCACCCCATCGGGTGCTCAGGGCTGGACGCAGAGCCTCTGACATGGAAGTGTGGGCTGCGGGCTGGCCCTTACAGGAAGGAGTTGCGCCCGGCAGTCACAATGCTGGTTAAGGTCTCCACGTCCACGTAGTCATAGTGCAGCGCCTCTGGAGTGACTCTGGAGCCCATCTCCACCAGCAGCAGCCCAAGCCAGCGACCCATGTCCTCCGAACAGCTTGCCTGCGGGAGGGGAGAAGAGCGAAGCCCACGTGCACACTATCAGGTGTCTGCCTACCTGCTCACTTCAGCCAAGCCCACAAATATGTAAAAGCGCCTTTCATGTATCCAGCAATCTGAGGCTCCCTCCTTTCTTCTATTTGAGATTCTGTTCAAAAGCTACCTCCTCCGAGAAACCCTCCCTGACTATATAGTCTCATCACCCTCAGGAGGTGGATGTAAAAACAATATTTAGGCGTTCCCTAAAATTTTTGAGAACTTTTTATTGGAGGAGGTCACTGCTCATATAACTCAATCAATTTGTCTTGTGTTATAATTGCCAAATAATTATGGTACCATATATAGGGAAATCTCCAAAAAGTTGTTGGTCAACTGAATATGTACTTAATTCTCATTTAAAGAGCATTATTATTAAATGCACTGAGCATGCGAATGATAACTCTGAAGAAAGGAAGCAGTGTTTCTTAGAAAGCACTGTGTATGAGTTAAAGTAAATGTGAGATCTTTCTGAGACTATGAAAAGTAAGTCACAGAGGCAGAATTTCTTGAGACCTGAGAACTGAAAGAAGCAGTGGGAACTGGGCAAAAGGAATGAGTCCAAGAGGCTGAGCCAGGTACAGTCACACAGGCCTGTAATTCCAGCTACTTAAGAGGCTGAGGCAGGAAAATCTCAAGTTTAAGTCAGCCTAGGCAACTTAACAAAAGCCTGCCTCAAAATAAAATTTAAAGAAAGGCTGGGGATGTAGTTCAGTGGTGGTGCACTTGCCAAACACATGTGAGGCAAAGCCCTAGTTTTAGTCTCCAGTACCACAGAAACAAAGAAAAAGCCAAGAGTCCAGGTTTTAGTTCTAGAACAAAAATCAAGAAGCCACTGACCCTCCGCGGAGCCCTGGACCACAACAGCACTTGGCTGCTCTGGCCTTGTAATGTGAGAAGGGAGATATTTACGTTTTCCCTCACTGTCAACGTTTTAAATTCTAATAGCCAGGACTGCCACATGTGTTCTGCATGGTCTCAGAGAGCGTGTGGCAGTTCATGGGAAGGGGGAGAACGAGCAAAATGAATTCACAGTTCATTTATTCAGCTAATGTTTTATCATCGAGCCTGCGGTGTGTCCCGGACATCATGCAGGGGTCTAGGAAAAGTAAAGTATGCAGAACAGGCATGGTTATTGCCTTCATGGTGCTTAAAGATTTAACTCAAGTTGCTCGATGGGCAGTGGTTTATTTGAGGCAGTCAACTCCTGCTGGGGAGACGGTAGAGGGGGTTCCTGAGTCAGGTGCCATGGGACCAGATGAGACACGTTTTAGACTAGGGACTTTAAGGTCAGGGAGAATAACCAAATCTTAGTTCTTGGGTTGCCAGAATTAAAAGAAAAAAAAAAAAACTAGAATGATCTGTTAAATCTGAATTTCAGATAAATAACAACAATAACAACTTTTTTTTAAAGTTCGGGATGTCACAAGAACTGCGCAGGATATGCTTGCATTCAAAACAGGATTCGTAGAATTTAAGTGTCTCCTAGGTTACCTGGCAAGCCTGGTGGCCCCTGGCCTTGGTCCCTGCAGTGTCAGCGGAAAGCCCCCCGCGCCCCGAGCTTGGGTCCACTCGGACCCTGTCCTCTCACCTCCAGGATCGCCACCTCCTGCCGGTTGCGCAGGATCCTGAAGGCAAACGGGTGTCTGGGCCCGAAGCCCGGGGCCACCTCGCAGCCGCGGAGGGCGACGGCGTTGACGTGCGTGTGTAGGTCGGCGCGGTCCTTGTGGAAGTACAGAGTGCCGCACTGCAGGCGGCACCAGCGCTCCTTCCAGCCCTGGTTCACCAGCACGTTCAGGTAGCCTGCGGGGACACGGCGGCGGCGGCGTGACTCCCGCAGCCCGCGTGGATAGACCCGGGGGCGCAGCCGGGTCTGGGGTCAGCTTGCTCTCCAAGCTGGGACCTTAGGCGGCCTCTTCTCGGAGTGCGCACGGATAATCCCGCTTACACGTCACCGCACAGCCTCAGGGCCACACCAAGGTGACGAACGCGGCCGGTGCTGCTACATAAAACCTGCAAAAGACACCGCTGTTCCCAAAGCTCAACTAGCGCGCGGCGGTAGAAAATAATGGATGATGCTGACACCTACTGGCAACGGGTGGGAACGAAAACATCCGGCCAAGGCAAAGAAATTAGAGAATCAGCAAGGCGCGGGCTGTTACAGCGCTGACCAGAGATGGGGCTAGAATTCCCTCATTTCCTCTTAAAATGGAGTTAAACTTACAAAACAAAACAAAACAAACAAAAAACACAGCATGCCTTGATTTACTGATGACTTTTCAAAGTCATGTGCTTTTATACTGTTTTTTAGGGTCATCATGATATTAATGCATATTCAAAATAGGTGCAGTAATTTTATTCATTTTTGTGGTGCTGAGATTGAATCCTGGGTCTTATACATGTTAGCCATGCACCCCACCACTCAGCTACAGCCTGAGCCCCTTAAAATAGATGATCGTGTCCTGGCTTGCAGTACATGGAACACTAACTACATTTCCACGAAAAAAAAAATGCTTTCTTTTACAAAACATTTCTCACTTACATTGAATACATTTATACTGAAAAGTATTTTATTATTTTCATCTGAATTTCCTTATAAGACTGATTGTAGCTTATACACCCGGCATGGTACATGCGATGAAGCAAGCTACTCTTGTCTCATTACAGGGGAGCAAACTGAGAAACTGAGGTTCAGGGATTTGGGTTAAGGTCAGAGAGAGCACAGAAGCATGGGGCGCAGTTGGCTTTTTTTTTTGCTGAGCATCAGTGCCTCACAGGAATGAAGGTGCGGGACATAGATGGCGATGGAGTGGGCTTTTGTCGCCTGCCCTGGGGCCAGGTGGATGAAGCTTTAGCTCCAGGAGCCTGTGCCCACCGAGCTGAGAGCCCCACAGCCCCACTCCCCGTACCCATACCCACCACAGCATGGCACTTCCTCCTCAGCGGAGCACATCTGCATGTCCTCGGCCAGGGCCTTCTTCTTGGAGAAGCTGATGATGCGGGTGATCTTGCGGCCCGCAGCCCGGCTCATAGAGCCCTTTAGCTCTGCCAAGCTGCTCTTCTTAGCTTTGCCTGCTGCCGGGGAGAGGGCTGAGGGGAGAGGAGGGTCCTATGTCCCACTTCCCCCTACCCCTGGCCTTCCCAACAGCCCTTTCCATTTATGCATCCTGCCAAGGTAGGGATTGGCCTGTGTTTCCATGTGAGACAGGTCGGGTAGCCTTACCCAGGTCCACTCTGCTCTGCCACCATGTGCCCGGGACCAGGGCCCCAGGTCCCTCCCAGCCCAGGCAGTCTCCAGCCTCACCCTGCAAAGGCTCTTACCGTGTTCACAGGCCTCCCTGCGGCCAAGGGTGGAACCGCTGTCGCCCAGGCCCAGGCTGTCAGAGTCTGAGGTCTGCTTCTCTTGGGATTGCCTCTGGGGAGGGACACGGCCTCACATCAAGAGGAACACTGAGAAGTACTCCTTTGTTGGTTCAGTCTTTCCCCAAGTCCCCAAGCATGTGCTCATCAGTTAACAGACACTGTTAGCAATTATCACGCACCTGACACTGCACAAGGGATTAGAGGACAACAACGACAGGCACAGTTGTCTCTATGTTGCCATCATCGGAGGAGTCAGGCAATTACATTGTACACACTGAGAGCAACTCTTAGGAGTTGGCATTGCATTTGGCAGGTGACAGACAGCTGGAAGGGTATTTAAGTAGGCTGCTAATGTAATCCAGTGGCATTGTAGGGATGGACAGAGGGGGTAAAACTGGATACTTTTTGAAAAGAGCCACTGGAGAGACTGTCATTGTACCCTAGCTGAGACTTCAGAGGATGATGGACCAGGATGACAAAAAATATGAGGTAGTAGATATTTTCAAAGTACTCACGATAGGAGCCGGTGACCAACAGGGATCCGCTATGATCCCAGCTCAGATAAGAAGATGGTAGGGATACACACACACAGATACACACACACACAAACTTTGTGGCCAGCCAACATTATTTTTACTCATTAAACCAACTAGATCATTCATTCAATTCATTCATTCATTCAGATATGTTCAAGGTCAGTCTAGGTAGCACAGGAAGTAGAGCAAAATAGTTAGACTGGTTGTGGAAGAAATTATGACTCGACTACCCTTATTAGCTGTGGAACTGTGGGGAAATCCTGAGGCTTGGTTTCTTTACCTGAATTACACTCATTTCAGAGGGCTGCTGTGAGGTACCAGACTGCTGGCCAGGTAAAACTATGAGGTCAACAGATTATGTCACTCCTCACACCTATGTGATATGCTGTCATCCTGCTTCAGGAAGCTAACCTGTGCCAGCCAGCCATGAGCCTGAGTTAAAACGAGACTCACTGGTGTAAGGCAGAATCACAGAGCTGAGCCCCTAAGCCTGTCTTGCCAAGGATCTCCAGACCAGGGCTGCTGTGCGATTAGCTTAGGACTGGGTAGGGGGCGAGAGGGCAGCAGAGGTCGTGTGCTATCCTCAATTTCCAAAGGGTTGGAAAAATGGCAACTGTCTCACAGATGGGATAGGTGTCAGAAGTATAAAGTCATTTGTAAATTATGAAGCAGAAGTTATGGTTCTGTTCATTCGGCAATGCTGTGCAGATGGCAAGCTTCTCACCAAGATACAGAGTGAATGCAAAGGAATGTTGGGAGCATCCTAGGTTTAACTCAGTGATGATGACGGCTCAAGCCCACGAGTCCATGGAGACAGACAGAGACCCACATCCCCAGCCACACTCCCACTCCACCCTAAGCATCTCAGTTCCCTCTCCACAGGAAATCTCAGATGCACAGGCTTGCCTCTTCTGTCTGGTGGCATGTGCTTCAAACTGTGCCTCAGTACCACCCCATGACACAGCCCTGCTCTAGGGCTCATTCTAGATACCCGTCTTCCCTGCCCATCCTGGCCCCTCCAGCCAGCCTGAGTGCTTGTCCCCTTTGGCGCCATCTCTGAGCATTGCAACAGGGCTACCAAGCTTCCCCTTCTCCCCCGGCTAGCTGTACTGGCCACTTTCAATTATGGGCTTTCTCCTGCTCTAGTGCCTGTTTCCTCTGCTTCAGATGACTTTTTTTCCTCCTCTTTCTTGTTACTTTTTATCCTCATCTGAAGTTACTTCCTGGGGGAACTCGCCTGTGTCTCTAGATAGCATCCAACTCCACTGGGCTATGGGTGCTGTGAGCTCAGTGTGCACTGTTTCTGTTGGGACTGTATTCGAGGGCCTGTGTTGTGTCTGGTGCTGGCAGATCCTGTCTAAGTAACTGTCCAGTGGATGCTCAGGGCTCTCCGCTGACGTGGCAGAGACCTCAGGTGCCAGTCTGTTTGGGTTTAAACCCTCGCCCTGTTTCTTATTTACTATGTGACACTGGGTAGATTTCTGTGTGCTGCAGCTTTCAAATCTGAAAATGGACCTACAGTAGGCATTGTTACTGGGATTAAGCGAGCTAATACATGTGAAGCATTTGGAGCAATGCCGGGTCCATTGTAGCAGTCTATAAATGCTAGCCTGCATTACACTGTGTACGACCCTAATGTCATGTTAAAGGGATGATTTTTAGGTCTGGTTCCCTTTGTCACCCACAGCATTGGCAGAGCATAGGGACTGGTATGAGTTTGCCCAAGGCCGGATCAATTGGCTAATGATTGCTTCACTCATGCTCCTAGCAGGCATTTTCCTTTGTTGACGGATGAATTTCAATTTAGATTTCATGGTACAGTTCAAGCATGACCTCCTCCTATCCTGGCAGGGTAAGCTACTCCTTTTCAGCCTTGTACTATACCCTGGACATAGATACCTCTTCATGCACTCCTGAGTGCAACAGGCAATTATTGAGCACGTACTGTTGTGCCTGCTCAGTTCTGGGCACGTATAGTTCGTGTCATGTCTTGATAGGGGCCTGGCTTTACCACCACCCTGTGAGCTTCCACAGCACAGAGCCTGTGCCAAGTGCCCATGGCCCGACCAGGAGGAGACAATGGAGACAGAAGTACCTTGTCCAGGTCCAGCTTGCACAGGAGGACCGGGGACTTGGGGGCCTCCACTCCTTCCACCCCGATGGGCTTGCTGACCTCACGGATGACCTGTGGAGAGGATGCATAGCTAGAGAGGCGGGAAGGGAAGCTCTGGAGGCAAAAGATGTCTGGGTCTGTGTGGTCAGAGCTGTTGTGCAGAGAGACTGGGGTTACTGGGAGGCTGAGATGGGCTGACATGGCCTTCTGAACCAGTACAGGGAACGTTGAGGTCTGAAGATGCTTTCTCTTCTATCCATCCCCTGGACTGAAAAGACACAGGGCTAGGAACTGAGAAGCTTGGTTCCTAGACCTGGCTTCACTGCTGATTAGTTGTGTGGTCTTGGGAAAGCCACTGCCTCGCTTGGGGCCTCAGTTTCCACATCTGTAATATGAAAATGCTGGTCCTCTGCTGGGGTGGTCTATGGACAGCGAGATCATGGATGTGGAAGGTGATGCAAACTGGAAAAACGGCTTCTGTGACCATGCGTGGGGCAACCTGGGGCTGTCTTCTACCTTTCAGTGATGTGGAAGCTGAGACCCAAGGGCTATAGCAATAGCCATGCAGACCACAAAATAATGACAGTCACCATTTGATGCTCATCCACCAGTTACTGATGATATGACGAGGCTCAGAGTGGTGCAGCTATCTGTCAGATGGCAGCACAGCAGGAAACCAAGTGCAAGTAGTGTGACCGCCTGCCCAAATCCCTGGCCACACTGCCCCGGGACTGCATGTCAGGCAGATCTCTTAACTCTTGGCCTAGGACTCTGATTCTGACCTATCAGCTCCGGGAAGCAGAGGTTCCCCCCACAGGCAGGTCCTCTTCCTTCCCCTCCTGAGACAATGCAGTAATGAGAAACACCAGACTTCCATGGAAGAGCTGGTTATCGCAAGAAGGAAGGGAAGGAGGGAGGTGCTTGGTTTCATTGTTCCACAGGAAGATTCGAGGAGCAAGAAAGGCTCCAGGTGGAGCAGAGGTGGGTGCAGGGACAGAGGGTCTGCCGGAAAAGGATGAAGACGGGGGCGTCGCTGACATCCCATCAGGAATCACTGACAGATCCTGGACACTTGTGGCCAGGCAGGCACTGTGCTAAGTGCTCTCTAGAATCCTTATGAGGACCATTTTATAGACAAGGAAACTGAGGCATGAAGAAGTGAAGTCATTTGCAGAGTACATAGCCAGTGAGTGCTGCTTAGGTCTGGGAATTGAACCCAAGTCTGTGGGCCATCAATGTCGTCCCTGTGCACCACCCTGTCATCACTGTAGCACTGTGCCTGTGCCTGGGGAATAGAGTCACTTCTTAGCTTCAAATCCCGGCCCCAATTTAGTTGCATGACCTTTGGCAGGTCATATTAGTTCTCCATGACTCAATTTCATCTTCTGTAAAATGGAAACAGTAACAGCCTCATTACGAAGGGTAAATGAAGTCACAGGATGTAAAGCTCTCAGCATAATACATGGCCCAAAAGACAGTGGTTCACAAATTCAATTTTCTCTATGATTTTGACCAAAAACTAAACTGGACAAGAAGCGAATCAGATTGCCCCATAAGGAAAACACTGAGCCTAACCACTGAATTTGATTTGGTTCTGGTCCAACTCAGTTTACAATCAGAATCATGAAAGGAATCAGGTTCGTGAACGGAGGTGCCACTGTAAGGGCTCAACGTATGGCAACTCTCCTTGTTCTGTGGAATCACAGAGGTGCAGAAGCTGGACCTCAGGTGTCGGTTATAAGATTGTGACAAGAAAGAATTTATCCTTTTTTCTTAAGAATTCACTTGTCTAATGATAAGGTCAGTCATCTCTATAGATATTAAGCTCCCCATTCCAGGAGGTGTGCAAGGGTAGGCTGGACTAGACCATAGCAGGGGTGCTAGAAAGGGGATTCAAGTAACTAGGATGTCTGAGGTCTGTCAACTGCAGACATCTCAGGCCTCCCAGGCTCGTCTCCACACGAGTGCAGGCACTGATCCCATCTCTCACGAGCAAGGCCTGGTTCTTTCAGGGACAGGACTGGCTCCACTGAGGAAGGAGCCTGCAGAAGAGAGGAAGGAAGGGAGCCTCGGAAGCCAGGCCTCACATGCAGGCCCCGCCTACCTTCAGCCACTCCTCCGCCTGCTCCCGGCTCTGCAGTGCCAGCACCAAGACCTCGGTGGCCCCCTGGGAGAAGCGCAGCTCGTGCCTCTTGTGCCTGCTGTCTTTGGGCACATAGATGACATTGCAGACGTCCAGCGCCAGCCTCAGATGCGGCTGCCGGTCCTTGGAGCTCTTGTAACACTGGACAGGGAGAGAAGGGGGCAGGGCTTTCTGGAGTGAGGATAGAGGAGCGAGACCCCTGCCTATAATTAATGGCTAATTTCTCTCACAACTGCAAAAGCCCCAAGCAAAATACTGGCGAATGGAATCCAGACAAACATAGAAAGCACACTATATCAGGACTAAGTGGGGCTTGGTGTAGGAACACAACAGTGGTTAAAAATTAAAAATAATTAACCATATAATTTGTCATAGTAACAGGAAAAAGGCAAAAAGCTATACAGTTCAATGGAGGCAGAAAAAGGTGTCTGATAATATCCAGCAACTGTGATATAAACTCTTAGCAAACTAAGGACAAGGGAGGGAATCTTCCTTAAGCATCTATAAACACTCCACAGTGACTATCAGCCTTAATGGGAAGTGTTTATTGCCTTTTTCTTTTTGTTTTTCTATTTTGAGACAGGGTTTCACTAAGTTGCTAGCTTGGGTGGGTTCAACCTTTTGATTCTTCTGCCTCAGCTTCCCAGGTGCTGGGACTACTAACGTGGGTGTTATCACAGCTTTCCCTTCGAGGTCTGGACTGCCTGTGGCACCACTCTGTTGAGACTGTAGTGGCAGTGTGGCCAGTGCAGGAAGTAAAGGACAATAGAAAAGACACAAGGAGTGGATACAGTCAGCCAGGATCCGTGGGGTGCTGACCTAGGGCAAGTTTTCCATGCACCATGGTGAAAAGAGAACTTGTCTCTAGTGCATGTATGCTGGGCAAGGCTTGATAAGTCCTTTTTTTTTTTTTTTTTTTTTTTTTTTAGTGGGGGAAGAATAACTATTATTTTTTGAATATTATATGCATTATCCTAATTTGTACCTTTAGGGTATATTTCATTTTATGAAAGGATAGTGATGTGAAATGGTAAGTTAAAACATTTCTTTACAATAAGCAAGTTATACATTAATGAATGCTGTAGGGGTCAGTTCTATGAAGGACAGGTGTATGGAAATGAGGGCAGGAAGAGGTGCACTAAGCTTCTTCTGGTCAATGGGATTATGGGTGTTTTTAAAAATCATTTTTTAGGGCTAGGGATGTAGCTCAGGAACACAGCCTCTGCCTGGCAAATGTGAGGTTGTGAGTTCGATTCTTGGTACCAAAAAAACAAATCACTTTTCATTTTGTTTTTCTCTATAGTTTTATAAATTAGCACATTAATTTGCATAATGAAAACCAACAAACTTGGCTTTAAAGTGATAAAAAATTATCTGGAAAAAAATCAAACCACAACAGTCTTGGTCAGCCTGCACCAAGTTTTAAGGGTCCTGTGTGTGTGCGTGTGTGTGTGCACGTGCAAGTGTGCAGGCATTCTGCTGGAGTGGGGGAGCACCCTGATCTAGGAAGTACTGGTCTTTGAGATTCTGTGTACTCAGCCAGGTCAGACACAGCAGGCTGAGGCAGACACACCCATAGGCACAGGGCACATACCCACAGCATGTCCACGTGAGGCCACTCACCAGGAGCTGGTCCTCCTTGATCACGGTCAGCTGCTTGGCCCACTGCCCAAAGCGCTTTTTCCGCAGCAGGAAGGCACATATCCTGCAGTCCCTCACCAGGTGCATAGAGGCCTCCTCAGAGGGCCACTGGTGCCTGGGCCGTGGGCCCTTGCATTCCTCCTCCTCCTCATCGTAGGACTCATAGGAGCTGCTCATCGCGTCAGAGTCATTGTCTGCAGGCACCATGGGAAAGGACCTGTCACCGCCATCTCCAGAGGAATCTTCTTACCTCTCTGTAGGCTGCCCCTGCCCTGCGGTCCGGAGACCACTGAGGGGGCATAAGGCACGATGTTGGCAGTGACTGCCCAAAGACCCTCACGTGGGGCACGACGGTTTAGATTCACCACCCCTTTGGGATCTCAGTGACTTCCCTTCCCAAAGCTCCAGTTTCCTCATCAGTAAGTGATCATAATAAATGACAGGACCCACACTTCCTCTGGCGACCTGGGCCCCAAATCGTGGAGAATGTGTAGTCAAATGTCTGGCACTGGTAATTGAGCAATAAAATAAATGCCCATGATTACACCATGACATGGACAGCCAGTGTCTCGATCCTCACAGCAGTCCCTCATTATAGACAGGGAAAGTAGGCTCCCCTAAGACCAGTTACCCCGAGCTGGGGAGGCCAAGGGCAAGACTCAAGCTCCAGACTCCCATTCCAAGGGTCTTTCCACTGAACCCTGTGGTCACCCAAAACAAGGGCTTTGGGGTCTCTGTGGTGGCCAGGGCCTGGGTGAGGGTAATGGTACAAGCGGGCTGAGGCCGACCCTCACTGAGGATGGGACTTGTGTGAACAACCAACACTTACAGGAGTGCTTCAGCTCGCCGTTCACCCTGGTCACGGGGTAGCTGCTGTCTGCGTCCTCATAGTAGCCGTCCACGATCGAATGGGCGGGGCTGCTGCCATCTGCGGGGTGGTCAGAAAGAGTGGAGCTGCATAAATGGGGGCAGACACGAGGTGGACTGGGAAGGCCATGGACACCGTACCCCTTCTTGGGGAGGAGATGGGAAGCTCAGGGTAGCCCCAACCTGGGCATGGGACCCATCTCTGTATCTAGTCTGCTCTGGTTCTCCACATAACCTCTGTGCCCCTGGCACCAACAGCCCTGGCACCAACAGCTGGGTCCTGTCATACCTCCAGGACTGTGATCACACTATTTCATGTGTCCTCTTATTTTCTACCAGAGAGCTCCTACTTATCCATCAAGACCCAGCTCAAACATCTTTCCTTTGACCTTGCAAGGTGGTGAGTGGTTAGACCCTCCTCAGTGACCCCACTCTGTGTGTGTGTGCGCGCACACGTGTGTGTGTGTGTGTGTGTGTGTGTTTTGATCACAGCTCTCAACCCTGCACTTCAGAGTGTCGTACCAGCTGCATGGACTCAGACCTCCCTCCATCTCAGCCCTTCCCAATATGTGCATTCCTCCGACTTGCACGGCAAACTGCCTTCCAAACCTCTGGGACTGCAAAGGAGAACTTGCCTAGATCCTAATAATGCATACAAGAAAGGCTTCTGTGCTGAGTTCTTATAGTGCTTTCTCATTGGGGATGGGAGGCCTAGGGGCACCATGCGGCACTTTGCAGGCATCTCAGACTACGTTCTGCAGCCAATTCGCCCGGGCTTGGCCTCTGAACGCAGATTCCTGGGCTGCAGCCCCAGGCACTGGCTTCACTGGAGTGAGCTGGGTTGAGGAATCTGCCTTGGAAAAATCTATTCAATAGGAAAATTCTAAACATGAGTAGGAATAGAAAATACATCAAAATCCAGTGAATTGAAACAAATTTCATTACAAATTATTTCTGAAAATGCACAAGGTTATTTTGATGTAGGTAGCCCTTGAAGCACAGCTGAAAGCGTGGCTGGTGACAAATATGTGATGTGGGCTTGATCAGAGCTGAGTTTGAGGCCCATCTCCACCACTGACTAAGTGGAAAGAACACAGTTTTCCTGCATTTCAACCTGTGACCTGCACGGTCCTCACCCTGGGCTATGGATATGGTGTACATGAACTCTTAACACAGTGCCCAGTGCAGAGAGTGCACGAGACCAATCAAATGCCAGCTATTCTTATCATTTCCTTTGAGTCTTACAAACTGGGGAGGAAGGTTCAGCCCATTTTACAGACAAGAAAACAAGGCCCACGAGGCCTGCTTGTGACACAGCCTGGATCAGAAGTGTAGCTGCCAGCACAGCCCCTGCTCCAGGAAGCCTTCCTTCCCCCAGTCCAACTCACACCAAACTGTCCTTTAGGGCTCTCTCCTGGCTCCCAAGCCTCTCTTGTCCATCTGTTTCCTGACAGTGGTGGCGTCGAAATCCCCAGTGACTGGGACACTCGGCTCTGTGTCCTAAGTGAGGCTCAGAGAAGGCCTTGTCAGCAGGTGCTTGAGGACTCAGGTGCTGCCACCCTCGCTGTCAGGTGGACTGGGGGTGTTGGGGCCAGGGGAAAGAGGTAGAAAAGAAGGGAGGTGATGGGGAAGAAGGAGGGGCGTGGGGCCAAAGCACAGTGACACCTGGCTGGGCCAGACTCTGGAGAGGAAGGGTCCTCCCCTTCCTGAGCTTGCTGCTGCTCCCAGGAGGGTGGTTCTTGGCCTGCCTGTGAGGGAAGAGAGCTCTCTGGGAAGATGGAGGAGCCTCATCGCGCCAAGGGATTCAAGTGGTTGGCCTGGGCTTAGGCCCAGAGAACCTCATCCCTTCCTCCCTCCTCTGCCCTCACGTGGATGAAATAGCTGCTTGCAGTGACACAGAATGTGAGACTCTCAAGGCCTCTGAGGGCTACAGGGCATCTGGTCCAATCCCACCACTGTCCAAGGGAGGAGACAACCCAAATGTTCACCAGGCAATGGCTGGATGAACAAAGCATGGCATGTTCATGTAACAGCATACTGCTTGGCTATGAAAAGTAGTCCAGTTCTGATACATGCCCCAACCTGGATGCATCCCCTAAACTTCGTGCTAAGCAAAAGAAGCCAGAGCAAAAAGCCACAGGTTACACGATTCCATCTATGTGAAGTGTCCAGAACAGGCAAAGCCGTATCGACAGAAAGCAGACTGGTGGTGGTTGAGAGGGTTTAGATGGTGGTGCAGGGTGGGGAGTGAGCGTGTGTGGGTACAGTTTTCTTTTCAGTGATGAAAATATTTGGGAATGAGATAACAGAGATGGCCATGCAACATGAAATGTAAGACATGCTTTTTGGTTAGGACATTTTAAAATAATGAAAATGGTCAATAAAAATATTTGCCCGTGGTTAAAAAAAATACCTGCAGTAAAAGAGTGTGCATAGAATATATTCCCTTCACTCAGATTTCTCTTTGAGGTGGGGTCTTGCTGTATTGCCCAGGTCAGTCTCAAATTCTTGGGCTTGAGACCTTCCTGTCTCAGCTTCCTGAGTAGCTGGGATTCTGATGTGCACCATCACACTAGGTGCACCTAAGAAGGGTATTTCTCAAATCATGCATCAGGCTCACCTGTTGTTGACATGCTGGGGCCTCACGCATACTAGGCAAGTGCTCTACCACTGAGCTACACCCCCAGCCCTGCACTCAGATTTCTGTTTACTTCTTACAGAAAAAATCCTGCTAAGACTTTCTTGCACATCCTGGAAAAATTGTTAAAACAAATGCACAAGTTTGTGTGAGTAGATTTAAAAAAAACCAAGTACAGTCAGGTTATCTGCAGCATTGAATGTTTGACTTTTTAAATGACCATATCTTGGAGTTCATTTCTGATCAGCACGAGCCTGCTTTCTGCATATTTTGTTGGTTGGAGAACATTCCCCTGTGCTGCTGGGTGACAGGGCAGCCATGTGCTAACATTATCATACACAAATTCAGCTACGAATGCTGGGTCACCCAATATCCACAATACGGTTCTTTGTATGTAAAGCTGAGTCCCCATACTCAAGAAAGCTGCTTCAGCTGGCCTTCAAAGGAGCAGACACCTGTCACTAGACCAGGGGAAACTGGTGGGAAGATCAAGGACTCTGCTGGCAATACTAAGAGATTTTCAAAGGTAGTCTGAGCCCAACTATCAGCAAAAATATGTACCTAGCATTTTTATATTGATGCACAAATTATATATATAAATATAAACCATAGCTAAGTATTATGGTAGTATTAGATCATAAATACTATAAAATACTCACATAGAATTTTTAAAGAGATGTTTACTGGCTCACAAATCCCTGGGGTGGGCCCACTGGATTCTGAAGACCGCTGGTTTAGACCAGGTGCCCTATCTTACCCATTGACTCAGTAACCTAACCTGCCCAGGAGATGTGATTCTGCTGAAACACAAATGACCTCACCCCCTGTAGAGGCCGCGGTGGGGTGAGCGGCAGTCTCCACATGTGGCGCGGTGCTGCCTGCATCCTAGCACACTTCTGGAGTGTGCCTCAGACCTTTTGCTTTAAGGGTAAAGGAACAGAGGCCCAGAGAGGAAACAAGGACTGTGCAGGCCACACGAAACTAAAACTAGCACCCAAGCTTCTGGACCGGGCCATGCACATCATCCAGCCATGAAGACATCAGGAGCTCAGGGAGCCCCTCCGCAGGAATAAGAACTTCAGGGGCAGATGCCAGCCACAGCGTTCCAGCCCCTGTAGGGCACAGAGGAGCTCGAATTAGCTTTTAAGGGAGGAGACGTGCGTAACCCCAGGGTGCCAGAACTTACTGTGGGAGCTGATGTACTCAGGGGACTTGCCGGGCCCCAGAGGAAGGGCCTCTTCATAGTAGTCCTCGGGAGGAGGCTTGTTGGGCAGTGGTGGAGGCCGGTTGGCTGCCTGCAGGGGACGGGGAAGGTGTGTGAGCCTGAGCAGGCTGGGGAGCGTGTGCAGCAGTCAGAAGGAAAGGAGGCGGCAGCGGGGAGGCAGGTGGCTGTCTGAATGTAAAACTGTAACTTTTAATCAAGTCGCAAAGCTGCCAGAACTCACAGGCGTATTTGTCCTGTGCTCTTTTTGCCCAACTTTTTAAGCACCCAGGCTCCTCTGTAACATCTGAAAGTTTCATGGACTGCAAAAACGCGGGGGTCATACTTTTGAGTGAGCACAAGTAGAATGAGCAAAAACTACCATGAGTTCTGCAATACCAGGCCAGCACATCTATGTCCACACGAGGAGCAGCAGGATTGTGAGATCTGTTACTCAGTGAGGGAAAATCACCCAGCAGTGAAGAGCTGAGCCTCTGGGGCCAACGGAAGTGTCACTTACTAAGTTCTGTCACTTACTAGTTGTGGGACATCAGGTATATCACCTTCCCTTTCTGAGCCTCAGCTTCCTTTTCTGTGAAATGGGGATACCAAGCATGCCAAGCTCACATGGTTTTGATGAGCATGTAAGGGACGCACTGTGTTCTCTACACTTGGCATCACTGACAGTCACGCGTGCAGCTGACAGACAATGCTTGCCTCTAATTCTGTGGCTCCAAGGTTGGGAATCCTAGGTCTGGCCCAGTCCTTCATTTTGTAGCTGAAAATCTCAGGCCCCGAGAAGGGAAGCGATTTTTTCCCAAAGCCACCCAGCAGAGGAGTGGGGAGGGCAGAGGCCACCTAGCCTCCGGCCTAGAGCTTTTCCCATCACCCATGCAGGCAACCTGAGATCGGGGTGGGCTGTCCTTTGACGAGTTCACCGCAACCTTCCCACTCAGCAGGAACGCAGTAAGTGCACTGTTACGACCACTGAAATGCTGACCCAGGGCTGTTTCTGCCTTTAATGACACCTGGGAGAGGAAGCAGGGCCCTGTGCAGGCAGGAGGGTCCCTGCTGCTATGTGGAGAGGGGCAGGGCCCAGGCTGTGACTCACAGTTCTCAGAGATGGGCTCTTGGCTGGCTCAGGGCTGGTTCCTTTGCTGGGCTCCCCGTCGTCCTCTGGCATGTCCCGGAGGTCGCTTAGGTCACAGTCTGCAGTGGGTGGTCAGGCCGTCAGGCGGAGAAAGCCAAGGATGAGAATGAAAGAGGGTGAGGAGGGCTGGACTTGGGGTCTGCAGGCATGCAGGTGATGCTGGGTCCCCCCACCTCCTCCGCTGGTAACCTGGGCATGTGGCTTCATCAACCACATACCTGGGACTACTCTGCAACCTGGTCACTCTAAGCTTTGCCTTCTCTGTCATCAGGGATTATTGAGAGGATCAACTATGATCATTTTGTATGGTGCTTTGGAGATTTTTGAGGGCTGTGTTATGAAGGCAGTGTTTCCCTTGAGTCTGCCAATCCCCAAACTACCCAGGAGCACCTAGACCACAGCTCTCTTTCTGGGGCTGCAGGAGGGAGCTGGACAGTGAGGACACTTTGCCCAGACGGCTGCCAGTGCTCCTCAGTCACAGTTCTCATTTCCACTGAGCTGCTGGACTGCTCAACTGCCGGTGAGATAATCACTTCTGTGTGGAGCTCTTTGGTTCCCAGATTTGTCCCTACTGTTCCCCATATCTTGGGGATGTTTTCCTGTAACTGCAGATTCTGATTATGCTTTCAGAGCTGGCAAGGCCTGGAGAACTTAAAGTGACTTAATGACACCTTGTTAGAGACAGGCCCAACCAACCCAGGGTCACTTCAGCACACACAGAGAGACAGATGGCTTCATGGTGGAGGTCAGGAGGAGCTGCTTACCAAACTCTTCAAAGAGGGACTCCACGAAGCTGGGCCCTGAGTGGAGGTCTGCAGTGTTCACATACAGGAAGGAGACTTCCTTTTCTGGGAGGAAAGAGGAGACACTGGCAGCAAGGAGGGGAGGGACCAGGTCTGTGCCACTGGGACATAACACTCAGTTTGCAAAGCGTGGCCTCGTCCTGTTATTTCACAGCTTTGGCCGCTTTGCTTCCAGTTTTACACTGTGCTGAGGGTCTCTGTCTCCAAGCAAAGAGATGCCCAGAGGCCTAGTGTTACTGGGCTGCTCTGGAGAGCACAGTAGGAAAACCACTGCCCCACTCATCCTCCCAATGGTCCTCTGAGGGCAGCAGGTGACATCAGCTCTGTTTTGGGGAAATGAGGAAGCCACCTAAGGGTGACATCACACTACATCCTAAAGATGTCCTGAGCATTGCAGGACAGAGTTACAGCTCCTCAGGTTTACCGAGACATACTACACTGTTAACAGACTTGAGGTGACCAGGGAAGGCTGGAGGAGGAAAAGGGGCATGCTGCTGGGCAGACAGAACTGTGGGCTTAGGGGAGCAAAGGCAAAGATGTGGGGGAGGTGTATAAACTGTGGGCTTAGGGGAGCAAAGGCAAAGATATGGGGGAGGCTGAGTGTGCATCAGAGGCTTGTGGGAGTGCATGTCTGTGTAAGCAGTGTAGGAGGTGCACACGCTGTGTGCTGTGGACCCGTCTAGTGTAAGGCAGAGTGCGTTTATGCGCGAGCTGGTGCTGTGAAGTGCAGGATGTTGGTGTGGGCTGCACATCGTGTGTGTGTGAACATGGCATGTGCGAGTGTGCCGTGTTGTGTGCGGTGGGGGTGTGAGTATGTGTAGTGTGTACGTGTCTTGTATGTGTAGGTCTGTGGAGAGCTGGGGATGGAGAGGACAGAGAGCATGGCCAGGACTGTGGTGGCACCTGCAGGGCCCAAGCAGGTGAAGACACTGGGCCATAATGTGCAGAATTCACAAAGCTTAGATGAACCCCTTCCCAGGCCCCGGGGGAAACTGCCATATCTTAGAGGGAGCTCAAGGGAGACACTGCTGTCTCTGAGAGCGGGGTTCTCTGGTGCTCACCTGGGAGGGGCTGCAGGCTCTGCAGGATGGAGGCCACTGCCATCTTCTTCTCCAGGGTGCTGTCGCTGAGGTCCTCATGGTCTAGTAGGCTGAGTAGCCTGGTGAGCTCTGGGAGCAGCTGCTCCAGCACTGGGGAGGAAGGCCAGGGTACATCATGGCTCAGGGTCCAGGACCACAGGAAGTCAGGGCAGCAGGGGCCAGTGGACAGGGCATGGTGTGCCAGGGAGACCAGCTGTCCCAGTGCTGGCCACCGGCCTCCTGTGTGTGTGTTTGTGGGTGCAGCTCATTGCCCTGTGGCATTCTTCCAAACTCTGCACTCTGCCTCAGACCTCAGATAACTGTGGCTAGAAGGCTGGGCCTCCCCAGATATACCCTGGTAACCCTGAACCCAGGCACCTAGGCCTCCTTTTGTCCCATTTTGCTCTCAGTTTTGCCTGCCTGGGGTAGGGTGGGGGTCCTCTATGGCAGTCTCAGGCTGGAGCTCCGGCTGTCCAGGACACAGGCAGGAAGGGAGCCTTCCTGTCCCATCAGTTCATATGCTTCAATCTCTGGAACCTTCTGTTTCCGGTGTCCTGGCCAGAGCCAAACTAAACATTAACCCTTCCTGTGCCACGGCCCAAATGATCATTACGTTTTCTTCATGTTTATACCAGTGCTTCACAAACAGGAGTATGCACAGGAACCACCTGGGGATCTTGCCAAGATGCAACGTCTCTCCCACCTAGTCCTGTGGGCTCTGAGATTCTGCACTTTTGACAAGCTCCTAGTTCCAGGATGATACCAAGTCACAAGATCCTACCACAGAGAGTCCTGTAAAGACCAGAGGATGCCGAGACCATGGCGTCATTGATGTCTCCCTACTCCAAAAACAGTAACTTGGGACTTGGTTTGCCTTAGAGCCCAAGGCCAACTTCATCGCAGTAATAGCAGCATCCTGCTTTGTAATTTACAAGCTTTCACACATGGCAATAAAAGCCTACCTGTGTTGAACAATTATCATGAGTGGTGTTAAGCCCTTCATGCTTCTTGTATCATTTAAATCTAATATGTAACTGCTTATTATCTCTGATAGAAGAAGGATTAAATCAAGTCTCAGGGAGATGAACCACTTAACAGTTTACTCCAAGCGTTACCTGGGCAGTGCATTTGTTTATGTACTATCCCAAGTGGTACCCGGGCAAGTGTTGAATGTTTTAGGATATACCATACGCAGAAAAATTATTGAATAAATTTGATAAAACTGTCATTTTATATTTCCTGTTACATTATCTTAATGAAAAAATATGTAATTTTTGGTCATCCTGTATTTAAACAATTGGACTGGTAAGTGATTGAAAGACTTCTCCAAGGACGCACAGCTTCCAGAGTCTCAAATGCATCTGCTTTCCTCGTCCTGTTCTCTTTTAACCACAGAATAATGCTGCCTCGCAGAATTATACTGGGTCCCCCTGACAGGTTTTGAGCTAGGTTCCAAGACCACCCCTACTTTTTCAATAAAGAAAGAAAAGCTGAGAAGAGCTGAACAACTTTGTGGAGTTACTCAGAAATAAGCAGAAGGGCCAGGACTTCCTCGGCAGCTATGATTCTCATCTCCGTGTGCTTCTCTCTACCCTTTCCCCCTGAGGAAGCAGGGAGTGTGAGGTGTGAACCTTCAGGCTCTGTGACATGAAGCAGGGGCCAAAACTTCTGGTTATGAGAAGCAACCCTGGAGCCTGGGGTCAAATTCAGGCGTGACCATTCATTAATTGTGGGATGCTCAGCAAATTACTGAACGCTCAGTTTCCTCCGCTAGGAAGGGGGCTAATGGCACCTGTGGGCAGTGCCTCGGTCGGCTGAGAGTAGAGCTCCCTGTGAGCCAGGCTTCCTACTGTCACTTTGGTCTTTTCTCTGCTGATGTGTGCTGTGCTGATGGCCCAGTGTCTATCTCCTTCAGGCGGACTGAGATTCTGAGGTTGGACTTTGGATCTGGCCAACTTAGTATGTGGAGTGGGTCCTGACCTGCATGGACCTCCTATGTGTTCCATAAGAGAAAGGATGAATAGGCGACCATGCTTGGACTTTCTTTTTCACAGACATCTTCCACAGAGATCAGTGATACGAAACCTTTTAGAGCTTTCAGTGAAAACAAACAGCCCACACGTTTGCCACCACTAGTATAGAAAGTGGCACTGCTGGGAAAACCTGACGATGCTGCTTCTCTTTGTGGCACTGCAGCATCGCCTCAGACCGGTGGAGAACAGGCTGAAGGCTGGTGATCCAATAGCAATACTGGCCTCATAGGTACTTCCTTCTGTGGGGCACAGAGCTGGTGGTTTTCTGACCAATGTCCTGCTGAGGCATCTGTAAGGAGTCCAGTTGGGATACCCATTTCCTAGGACATGCCACCAAGGCTGAGGAGTGCTGAGGGATGGTCACACAGGTTCAATTCTTAGGCTAACGATTCCTAGAGCTGCTAGACCATACAACTTCAGGGGGACTACTGGCCCTGAAGGAGCCTAGAGATCTGTTGCCCTCTAGGGCTTGAGCCCCCTAGAAGCCACAGACACCAGAGTTCTGGATGGAGAGGCACACTTCTTCAGAGCATGAAAACGTCAAACTCATTCCAGCCTGTAGTACACAATTTGAGCAACTCCCCTTGAATATAAAACAATTGCTGCAATATTAGTCTTATTTTTATATACTGATATGCATAGAGCGGGCTATGCTATTCCCTTCTCCCTTTAATTGGCTCTAAGCAATGCAAATAAGGTCAGCTGAAATACTGATATGTAATCTTTGGGGCCAATCTCACAGTCTCCTGTTTCCTTGCTCTCTGTAAAAGGTTTGAGCACAGCGGGATGGCAGAGCCAGTCAGCTCCAAATATGTCAACTGGGTACTAGCCTCAAAATAAAGAGGCTATGAGTCCCCAGGACACATATCAGAAACTAAAGCAACAGCCTCCAAAAACAATTCAAGTGCTACCTTAATTGAATTACGCAGATTGATCCTTCCGCATGTCATTCCTCCTGCATTTTGCAAAGAAGTTTTTCTCCCTACCTGGCTAGCCAACTCAGGTTACTCACATAGTTCCCGCCATCCTCACTGTCATCCTTGAATCACTCCCTCCTTCACAAGATAATTAATTTTGAAAGAGGCCTTGGATCAAGGCCTTTGTCCACATAGCCTCACTTGGTTCGTGTTTGGGACCCCTTGGCTGCCTTTAACTTTCAATATGTCTTGGCGTCTTTACTCTTGCCATGGGTTGCATTGGAGATGGTAGATTGGAATTAACTTGCTGGGGTTCCAATAATGTCTCAATGGGATCACAAATATAACTTTCCAAATTGTGAGGAAGATTAGAAAAAGGATTATAATACTTAGATTGCAATATTCATTATTAGGGATTATAATACAGTCAGTCTTCAGTTGTTTGGAAAAGTCTCCAAATGGAATCATGGACCTGTTCAGCCCCTGCAGGGAAAGAGCAAATGTCAGCTAACCCAGTTTTTAAAACATTCACTGAGAACTAATTAGGTGCCAGGCTATACTTTGGGGAGTTAGGAAAAATGCAATATTGTCCTAGTGGGTAACCTGTCTGTGTCACACACACACCCTCACAAGGCAGACACTGTGGAGCACTCTAGAGCAGTGATTTATATTTAAAAACCCACCATCCGGCTTTGTTCTCACACTGATGTCAGAGCTCTGGGGGTGCTGGGAGGGTTACCACTATTTCAGGCATTCTGAAACCTTTTGATCTCTGGATCCTTTTACACACTGAGCACTCAGGGAAAATGAGACTGAATAAGGCATGTAATGTCTCAGTACGGTATAAAAGTAGTTCTGATCTTGTGAACATTCCTGAGAACATTTTGGGGGGACCCCAGGTATCCCCCACCCCAATCACATTTGATGCTCAATATAAGTGACAACTGCATCATGAAGGATCTCAGTTTGCTAAGCTTGCTTGGTTTCTTGAATTTCTCTCTTCTTTCCCTTCTTCTCCTTTCTTCCTTTCCTTTTCCTCTCTTCTTTTGTTTCTTTCTTTCCTCATGTCTCATTCTTTTTGCTGTGAGGTTCCAATCATTTCCTCCTGCTGTCAGTAGGTACCTGGGCCCAGCAGATTCCAGTTTCTTAATGTCATGCTGTGCTGCTCCTAATACAAGCTTGGTTACACTGTTTCTGAATAAGAACCATTAGGTTCTGAGTGAATTTTTTGCATTTATCACATGAGCTTTAGTATCCAAGTTTTGTAATACCATTTTCTGTTTCCTTTCTGGTCTTTGATGGGATGCTTTACATGGGCTCTTGACTTCTAAGTGCTTTGCATTCAACAGAGATGTGATAAACCAAGTTCAAACCAAGTGCAGAGAAGGAAGAGGCATGAGTAAGTTGAGGAGAAGAGGATGGGGAGTGAGGGCTGCCATTCACTCTTGGTGGTAATTTCTGCAGAAAAGAAGGAACTGGCAGGCAGCAGGGACAGAGAGGGCATGAGCCACAGAGCAGAGCTCGGGGCTGGGATGCATGAAATCCTCTGTTGGGGCTGAGCAGTTCTGTACACTGTGCAGTTGCTGTTCATCTTACCCCATCCTCCAGGGACCTATGAAGAATGAAATGGCAGCTAAGAGAAGTGAAGTTTCTCAGCCAGTTAGTGGTAGAGCCAGACTGTGGACCCGGGTCCTCCTGTCTTCAAAATTTGAATCTTACACTTGAATCTTCCACCAGACAATCTCAAGCCTAGCCCAGCCCAACTCAGCAGAGGGGAGGCCAGGCCAGGAAGGAGGGTGTGGGGCTTCCCCTTAAAACTGTTTCTCTGAGGGCTCTGACAACTTCAGACTTCTGACTCTTCCACTGGGGATCCCTTAGCTGACTCTATGGTGGGGCTGAAATTCTCTGTCCTCACTGGCCCTGTCTGAACATCAGAGCCCTAACTGTGAAGACCTTATAGAAGGAAAAGAAGTTTCTCAAAGCTAATGCTTGGCTAAATGATGGGGATCTTATCCCAAAGAGAATTCATATGCGTCACAGATATAAGAAACCTTTCAGTCAGTGCTGGGCTCTGCCAGAACAACACAGAGCTCACACCAAGAGGCCGGCTCTCCAATGCAGCAAATATAGAACTGCTTTCCAAGACAGCTTTGTCTTAAATGCTGGAGATTCCAACCACAGAGATTTAAACCACCAGGGAATTTAATACAGAGAAAAGCCTTACGGGTATAATACAAATGACAAATGATTCTGCCATGGCTCATATATACCACCAGGACAGCAGCCTCAAATTTTAGAAAAAAATAAGACCCTTCTGGAGTTGTTAGACATGCAGAGTGATTCAGTACTACAC
>RJWM01024400.1:0-30797 GCA_004363535.1 Dasyprocta punctata | reverse complement strand
CTGCGTCAGTCTACATTGTTGTGTGTGTTTCTCCCTCCTCACTTGTTTTCCATCCAGCTTCTCCATAAACTCTCGGCTAGCCAGTTCTCTGGGGAACCTGAATGCTGCAACAGATGATCCTGAGAATAAGAAGACTCCCTCGCCCTCCAAGGCAGCTTTTACAGCCAACCCGTTCACCAACCTCTTGAATGGTAGCTCCCAGCCACCAGCCAGGAACTACCCTGAACTCAACAACAATCAGTACAACCGAAGCAGCAACAGTGGCAGTGGGGGCAACCTGAACAGCCAGCCTGGTCCCCATGGCGCCAAGACCGAGGAGCATGTCCCCATTGTCCGGCCCTCTTACACCGGGCTTTCTTCTTCTTCAGCAAGATTCCTGAGCCGGTCCATCCCTGTAAGTTGCCCAACGCCATCTGTTGGTCCTCAGAATCCTGAACGCAACTTTTCTGCCCTCCCTTCCCAGCAGAGGCTTCCACCAAAGAAGTTGAATAGTGCCAAGGAAGCCTTCTGACCACTACCTCCCTCTGTGCTGTGAAACTCTGTGCCCTGCATCCTCCTGGCTCCTCTTCAAGTAAATGCCAAGTTTCAATCGGGTTTTCTTCTTTCTTTTTCTACCCTTCCCTTTTTTAAAAATGGTCTCTCTTAAAAGGGAAACAACTTTCGTCCATTCATCATGAATGGTGTTGATTTAAACTCCTTTCCAACTAAGTTTCCAGATTGCACTGATACCTGGTACAAAGCCAGTAGCAGATCGATGCAATCAATAGTATTTGCTTCAGTTGTGGAAGTATTAGGAGTTACGGCTTTTTCCACATCAATATGTCACCAGTGATTGGATGTGGAGTGCTGAAATGTGAAAAGTGCTGACTGAACAGTATTTTCCTAGAACTATCTGTCAGGCCCTTGTTTGTTCTACCTAACTCTTCCAGAAACTGACCCAGAGTTAAATAGCAGTGAGGCTCTTTATAAGATTGGCTTGTAGGTGGGTAGTTGGGATACAAGGGGATGAGCAGGCAAAGTATCAGGAAAATGATAAAAGTTAGCTTTCTTCTAGAGACAGGTCAGAGGGTCTCCAAATATATCTTAATGATTAATTAGATCTTTTATTTAAACTACCAAACTCCTTTTTTAATGATCAACAGTCTCTGTTAGGGTAAAGTCCATTGGCCAACTCCCTACTATAAGTTTAATATTTTATTTCCCCTAAGCAGTATTGAGAGCTGTAGGAATGTGAGTTTTGATTTGATAGGAAAAAGGACAAATAGAAGGTGAACCCAATGCCATCTATCAGGGAAACATGAAGCATGGTAGACACAATGATTGCATTTGAACAGGAGCAGACCCATGTCCTGAAAAGGCTCTGCCCTGACCCACTGCACACCCACAATTCTGTGCCTCAGCCTCATTCAGAGAGAGGCTGCTTTCTGCAGGGAAGATGATGAGGGAGAAGGAAAAGAACTGCTGGCTATGCTGCTCGTAACCCACTCAGCAAGACAGTAGACCGTGGTAAAATGTGCTGTGGGACCCCCTTTCCTTAGGATGCAGTGTGTGTATGCGTGTGTGTGTGTATGTTGGACCCTTTTTTACTCCCATCCCTATCTGGCCTCTTTTCAAAAAGTTTTTCCCCTCTACCCACACATAGTCCTTTCCCTCAGAGGACTTCTAGCACATATAATTTTCCCCATCTGACTTTATTCCCCATGATTTCTACCACTATTTTAGATCTGTTTGTAGATTAGGGCACTGGCTAATTGTAAGCCCACTCACTCCTTAATCTGATTCTACTCTCAGTATGTAAATTGAGTAGGTATGTACCATAAAATTTCAAATCCCTGCAGCTGAGGGTTAGATGTAAAGGATAATGTCTTTGACTTTTTCCTGTTTACTAATCACATACTTCACACCAGAAATTGAGCTCTGTCAGTACTGTCTGATTGTGGATCAGCCTCTCTTTTGGATCAGAATGCAGATCTTTATATTTTCAGAAAAACTGTTATGGATAATTATATAAACGTCTTGCAGGTTTCGTAGGTAAAGGTTCTGTATCATCCGCAGTTGGAGTCCAATGCCAGAAGCATTGGTCATTTGACGAGAATTGGGTTTTACCTTTTCAAGCTTTGTTTTCCTCATTGTTGGTGGCAGTGTGGGTGTTTTCTTTGGACAAATGTTGACAACCCCCAGTGATGTTTATATAACTCAGTGTTGGTCTCATCTGGTATTTTGTTACTTCTTTTCACCTTTCCTCCTCCTTCTCCTCCTCCACATTCTTCTTTTGGCTATAAAAGGGTGATTTTCTAATAATTGAATTTAAAGTAGCAGCCTGTGTGAGCAACTTGCTGCTACCCTCTGCTTCTCCCTCCTGAATTTGTCATCTTATTGTAAAGAAAAGCGTTTATAAACAGAATTGCTAGCATAAAAACATTTTCCCTTGGAAGCAGGGAGATGCAGGTCTCCCGTGACAGACCCTCCCTCCTCTGTCCTTGCCAGGGAGTCTCCTGGGACGGGAAATGCCGAGTCGTCCCCCTGCTGCCTCGCTGGCAGTGAGTCCAAATGAACCTGGCAATTCCCACTCTGGAATAAAGTAGGAGGCTGTGGGTTGTTTTCATCTATGCTCCACTCACTGCAGCTTTTCTAATTATTATGGTCTCTTTGTCCGATAAAGTTGGCCTCCTTTCGGTGATGCTAAACCTGGGAGACCCTCGATCACTCAATTAAAAAATGTTCTAAAATCCTTAAGGATGAAAATGAAGTCTGCAAGGTAGTATCCTCCCAGTACCTTTAAGAAAGACCCAGAAACTCCTGGGGAGGAGGGTGACGGGTGTTTAGAGGGAGTCTAATATTTTAAAAGCTACAATTAGCATCTCTTTTGAAAGCTGCAATTGCTCTCTCACTTTTTGCAGCAGTTCAGCCCCCAGAAAAATGTAAAAATGATTTCCTTGTTCTGTCATTAAATGCTTCCACACAGAAAACAGGAATAAATGTTAAGGAATCCTTGTGGTTGTGACAGAATACTAAGAAACAGTCAGATTTTATTTTTATTAATTTGACCTCCAATGCTATTCTTGGTGTCTCCCCTGCCCAGTGCAATGCACAAGGTTTCATTTTTTGTCAACCCACTTACTGTAAAAAATTAGTTTCACTCCCTGACAGAGGAATTTTCAAATGCTTAAGAAATGAGGGACATGTAATTAGGGTGTGGGTGGGGTGGAAGTATTTTATTAAATTGAAATTACTTGTGGTATGTATCTTGAATATTTGCCACGTTATATTTTTATGATACTCATCATGGAGTTGCTAATCATCTCCGTTGTCCTTACCTGACCCCCAGGCTGTGTAGGTCATGGTGCTTCCCCCATCGTGTTTTTATGTCCCACTTTGGTCTAATTGTAATACTCTTCTCACTCTGAATTTTCATTGCCCACTAGACTGATCTCTGTGAGAACAGAGATGGTATCTCTGGTTTCCATAGTTCTGGGCTTTGTGCCTGGTATAGAGTAGGCATCTCGGAAGAATCTTTTGGTTGGATAAAAGGAGGAATGAATGTTTAAATGTGGCAAAAATGATTACTTTTTGTTTTAAAGATAAAAATTGTAAGGGTGTGAGAGATTAGATATTTTGTGTGTAATTGTACTGCAGGTACACAAAAGAGCCATAATTAGAACCTAGGTTAGTTTGACTCAGCAAGGCAGTCTTTTGATTTCATTATGTTTTGTATGTACTGGTACAGGTAAAAATAGAGGACTATCTAATGGATGTCTCATTTTGTCAATAATGGCCAGGAAAAGCTGTGAAAAAAAGGATACTATTTTATTTGGGCTTTGTAAGGTGAATAGGACCCTGCTAGGGATCTAGGCATAAAAGTAGAAGGGAAGGCATGGCCGTTTTATTTAGTAGGAACAGCAAGAACAAGGTATAGTTAAATTCTTAGGTTTTGAAGTACTGTAGTTCTTAGTACTGTAGTTAAATTCTTGGGTACTGAAGACACATAGACCTGTATTCACTGTCTACCTCTGCCACTTCCTTTTGGGGAGAAAATGACAGTTTATCGAGCCTCTAACCCCGAGTAAATGGGAATTGTAATAATGAGAGGCAGATCTCTGTGTGTGTGTGTATGTGTGTGCACGCGTGTGTTGCACTATTGGGCTACCTTGATATCTTGAAGCTCAAACAATTTTGTAGGACTTAAGGAATAAAAATACTTATTTTTTGTAGATTTTATGCAAACATTTGACCATGCACTTGTAAGGGATTGTTGACCTGTGGAGTGCTGACTCTACTGTGGTAATAATGATTATATTATCTATGTAATCAGGTGGTTACAATATTTAATTCAGATAAGTCAGTGCTCATGTGGAGTATTTTGCAGTGCTTATTGATAGCACTCAATAATTATTAGCTACTACCATTCTAAGAGTTGAGTAGTCCTGTGTAGCTAAAGCCGGGAAATACTTGAAAATCAGTCTGTAAGGTTAAGCCGAAGCCCAACTGGGAAGTATAGTGTGAGTCCTGAGAATTTCATAGGTAGGACTGACTTGAGGGGTCTGATGTGTGGAAGATAACTGTGACAGTCGTGTGGTGGAGCTCTGAGTGGAATGCCCTTGAGCTCTCTCTGTTGGCCTCAGTTTCTGCCTGGGCAGGTATCCATGCAGAATGGTATTCTTATTTAATGATGATTCTGGGTTTTGACACACATTGTGGTATTGATACTATTAAATAATTGTATTTAATATGCTAACAATGATGAATGTTTAAATTTAAAAAAAAATTATTATAGTAAAAGACACATTGCTGTTAATTCCCCACAAAATATCCCCCCTTACTTTGAACACGCTTATCCTATCATTCTTGCCGCATTCGGAAAAGGGTCTAGAAGACCTCTCTTTTAGCTGCAGTGCCGTTGATGCCTTGATGTCTTGAATTGACTCAACGTATTTACCTTTCTCACATTTTGTCTTGGGGGAAGAGCCGGAAGTTGCCATCGCACCATGCCAGATCCAATGAATAAGTTGGATGAAGACACACCGTAATATTTTTTACAAGTTTCCCTTTCTATTGGATGGCGCCTGGAAGCAGCATTCACTGTATTTTTGATCACACCTCATAAAGACACTCATGAAAGAGAGTTTCCAGAACTGCTCCAGAAAGTAGCAAGAACGATAGGCTAAGTGTATGCAATGAGAAGTGGAGTATTTTGAAGGGCATCAATGGCAGTGTGTCTTTATTGTAGTAATTTAAAAATTCAAACATTCACTGTTTGATCACACTTTGTATATAGTCAGTAGTGCTAGAATATTTTATTTATTTTATTATGGATTTTAAATGATATTTTTACAAATGAAAACTATCTAAAGAAAAACCATGGTCCTTGGTTGTTACTGTTTTATAAAATGTGAGCATAGGAATTGTAGAACAGTGTGTTTTCTTATAAAAGATGCATGTATAATCAGTTTGGTTACCAGTAATTTTTTGCACTTATGTTTTGTGGATCATACTAATACTGTTTTATGGAAGCAACCTTTTAGAACAAGATTTTATTGTATTTGCCTATAGGGTTTCTAAATATGTGTAATGATAAACTACCCTACAGTAAATTCTTCAAAAAGCTGCTTCAGGTATCACCTATTAAAAGTTTTTTTGTGACTTAAAAATTATTAAATAACCTCCATTAGGTTTTATCAATCATGGTTATATTTTAACCTTTGAATATTTCTGAGACTGTTCTCATGGTAAAGACTGTAGGTTATATCATTGATAACTATTTCCTGAAGTGTCCCCATTTTTCTTTATGAGATTGTTTCCTCATTCTCTGCGTGTGTGTTTGCATCTTTGATAATCTTCCTAATTCAGTCTCTTTCTATCTTTAATTCATACTTCAAAGTAGGTCTGGCAAGCTTTTTCTTTAAAGGTACAGATGATAAATAGTTCGTCTTTTGTCCTAATTATTCATCCCAATGCCCAAATGAATGGTGTGGCAGAGCATTTCCAGATAATACTGATCTCAGTGTCTTATTCACCTGTTCAGAAATGATCAGTGACGACAGTGCTTGCACAAAAATCCTAAATTCCTTTGGAGAACTTTCAGGCCCCACGTACTGTGTTCCCTGATGTATCTATGCATTTGCATTTACTCTGTCTCCAAACATTGTGTTCCCTTGTCCTCTTCTCACACTATGTTCTCACCTGCTCCTGGATTGGAAAAAACTTTTCTCAGAAGTCCCCTGACTTTTTTTTAAAAGCTAGCTTCTCATCTTTAAAGACTTTTGTTACCTTCTACCTCCTCTGCATAGCTCTTCTCAATAAATTGAAGCCACCTAATGTTTCCCTTTTTAACTTATGTTTCTCTCCATGGTGAATATTTAGTACTTGATTTTTATCCATATATAGTGTCACTATTACATTCATGAACATCAGTATTTATTTACGTATTGTTCATATATGCCCGATTGCCTCTAAATTTTAAACTTACTTTGGGCAGACATTTCATAAAGTTCTTTATGTTGTAGTTTCTAACACATTACTAGATATGAAAAGGAATAAAAATTAAAATATTCATTTGGTTTAAAGTTGAAGGAAAATTGAAGTTAAGTAGTATATACTTATCTTAGCAGTCTTATTCCGTGGTCAAATCTGGCTTAAACGTAGTTCTCTGTTCCCGCACTGCTGGCCCTTCTTGTACTCAGCCCATTTAGGCTGCTTTTTCAGTGAGGAGACTGGATGAGTTCTCTGTCTCATCTGTGAGTAGTGTAAGAATAATCTTGGTAGCCTGTGAATAGGTCAAGTTCTTCTGTGTTCTAATATCAAGCAGTATATGGATGTATTTTAGGGAATTGCTGATGCTTACAGTGGGATTTGGAATAAAATAAAAATACTGAATTCCAGCTTCACAAAATACCTAGTTTGATGAAAATCACTAAGTAACCTGTACATTTGTGCACACTACATTGTTGCTTTGGAATAATGTCAGCGTGACAACGATAAATTACTCATTGAACATTTGAACATCCATTCCCAATAAAATGCCTCTACTTTCCCATGGTATGTAATAGCGTCTCCTGATTTATACCTTATGCCTTTTATACTATTTTCTACTATTCTGTTCTAAATATTGTCATCCTGTTCTGATTTTAAATGTGATATTTATTCATATTATTTATTAAGTCTTTGTGAATAGTTTTCTAAAATAATAAATTATTTAAAAATAAAATTTATTAAGTTCAATAAAATTTTATTTAATAAAATTAATTTAATTAATAATTTAGTTAATGTTTAGTTGATCATTAAATACTATATTTAATAGTAAAGATTAATGCTAGTTTTTTAACCTTTTGTTGTATATTTAAATAGCTGTAAATTTTCATCTCTCCACTTGTGACATTGCTTTCGATTTGATATAGTTTTTCATCTCAGGAATACTAATAATAACAAGAACAAAACCTCAATCTCAGTTCTGAACCACATTTGTCATTGGTGTGTTTTGTTACCTTCTTGAGGATACTTGAGATTTTTACTTGATAAAGTATCAAATTGTTTTGAGATCTGCATGGTTCAGATGATGCTTTTACCTTTGTGTATAAGCTATTCATGTGTAATGTTTACAGATATACCTAACTATAATTTAAATTTCCAATATAACAGCTAACAGTAATTCTTTCGTATAAAGCCTATCTGCTGTTTTTATTCTCTTCATTTGAAAGGGCTTTTCCAACACAAAACTTGTTTTAAGTGGCAAGGTTGATCAGAAATTTGTAATGGGCAAAAACTGATTTATATTCACAAATGCATCAGAATTATTGTCTTCATTTTAAAATTTATATATTATTTCTTAAGTAATATCAGTAATACTGCTGGATCAACAGAACAGTCTTATTTTAGTCTTGTCTTCAGGAATAAAAGGAAATCCTTTATATATATGTATAAAGTCTTGTCTAGCTAAGAAATACTATATAAAATATTTACATGCCTACCATGAGCTCAGTGTTGTAGTGGAGTGAGGTAAGACAAAGGTGTATACATCATTGTCCCCAGATTAAAAGCTCCAGGCAGATATCTTCTGGTTTAATTCATCCGCCTTCATTTTGGTCCTTCAATGTTTGTGTTTGCAGTACTGCCAGAATACCTAAAAATACCTCTTCCTAATGTAAGCCTTTGTTTAAAAATCTTGTGGAGATGTAAAATAAAGCCTATTATTATGAAATTTTTGTTTTTCCTTGAAATTTTATAGTTTTACCATAACATGCCTAAATATGGATTCATTATAGTTTACTCTGTTAGGCCTCAGCATGTGCTTTCAGTTTGAGGACTGATTTTTTTTTTATGGAAAATTCTCAGCCTTTATCTTTTTGGTTATTACTTTTCTGTCTTTCCTCCTACTTTTTTCCTTTTACAGTGTTTCCTTAAGTCTTTGTTGAAATACTCCTTATTTTTTCTCTTATAGTTTTTAATTTCTGAACTCTGTGTGTATTTTGATTGAATTTGTCTTATTGCTTTACAGTTCACTAATTATCTTTAACATGTCCATTTTAGAGTGTATCTCCAATCCATTTCCCTTTTGATTTCAGTGGTTATGTCTTTTCTAGCATTTCTAATTCATTACTTGTTCTAATTTTGATTTTCCTGGTTTCATTATTTTATTTTATTTTATTTTATTTTATTTTATTTTATTTTATTTTATTTTATTTTATTTTTGGTACCAGAGATCAAACTCACAACCTTGTGCCTGCCAGGCAGGTGCTTACGCCACTGAGCTAAATTCCCAGTCCTATTTTTTGAGACAGGGTCTCACTATGCAGTTCAGGCTGGCCTTGAACTTGCTTTGTAGCCCAGGCTGGTCTCGAACTCACAATGATTCCTCCTGCCTCAGCCTCCCAAGTGCTGGGATTAAAGGCGTGCGCCACCACGCCTGGCTTCTTTTTTTTTAGATGGATATTTTGATAAGTCATTTTGATGATCGTGTTCTATTTTTGCATTTTAGTCTGTGAGAGTTTGTTACCTGGTTGTAGGCTTTATTGGTTCTCTTGGTGTTCATTTTCTTTGTGTTATAGAATTTATTTGTAGGTTCATACTGGATGGGAGTTATTTCTGTTGTTGTTGTTATTGTTTTGTTTCTCTGATTTCCCCTCATCTGTTTGCTTCATTTTTCTAAAGCTTCTCTTTGGTTAACACATAATAATTACACATATTTGTGGAGTTCACTGTGATGTTTTGATGTATGTATAATTGTGTAGTGATCAAATCAGGGTAACTGTTACATTCTTCACCTTAAGTACTTCTCATCTCTCATTGGCTCTACCTGGTTCTCTGGGTCTTACTGACCCAGGCTCCTGTTCATTAGATTGCTGGCTCCAGGGTGGCTTCTCAGGCAGGGATGTAGCTCTGCATAGGCCCTGACCTGGGGACAGTGGTTGTGGCTTCTGTCAGCCTCCTTACACAGGTGGAGAGCCTGACCCCAGCTCTGATTTCAGACCGGTGGCTTTGGGCCTGTGTGTCTACAGGAATGAAGCACCTGGCCACCTCTGCTTGTTTCCAGCTTGACAGTTAGTGGCTTGCTGCTGAGTCTTGGTTTATTTCTAGGTTACAAAGGTGTTGATCTTGCTTTTGAGTCCTGCTGTGCCTTTTCTTTCTTCCTCATCTTTTAAAAATGTTTAATTTATACATAGAAGGGGTAGTTTGAAGCATAACTTCCAGTTCCATCTTGGCATAAGAATAGGTTCAGTCCGTGCAACTTGTCATTCAGGGCCTTTTGGAGTCATCTTAACTGGCTTTTGAAGTTCATTTCCCTTTAATCCTGAGCGTGAACTTTCTGTGTCTGCCAGGCAGCTTCTTGTGTCTTTGAACATGTCCTGCTCCTCCTGCCTTTGTTATTTACTTACATGCTGTGTTCCCAACCTTCCCTTTGCCTCTCAGACTCCTTCGCATTGGGAGCTGGCTAATGTCCTACCACCTACTCTCTGAAGCTTTCCTCAACCTCACTAACACCTGCAATCATGACATTTTCTGAAGTCATCCTGTCTGCATTGGCCATTTGGCCTTCATCATGCCTGTCTCGTGTTCAGAGGCACCTGTCATAGATGTGGGCCTTAGGTCTCTACAGAATCACCTCCCCTCTGAACTCTGCTCTGTGACCTCTTTCTGACCCCTGCCTGTCCCCTCAACCTTCTTAGTTTACTTCTTTCTTTCTGTAGCCTGCTTAGGTATTTCTGCTACTTTTTCCCAACATTGTAAATCCACTTGAACATTCTGTAGTCACTTTGCTACCCGCCTCCAAAATTAGATCAATTCAACCATCTCTTCTGTCTGTTCCTTGTCTCTTTCTGCTAAGCACTGTTGGAAAAAATCCTGTAACTTTGCCAATTGGCTCCATTTCAGATGTGTTTCCAATTTAGTTGGCCCATCTATGCTCATAATTAGTTTATTTTTCTCTTTTTTGGCCGTATTTCACCTCCTCACACTCTAACATTCTTCATCAGTACACCCCCTCCTGACAAGCTGACCCTGTCTTGAGATGTGCTGAGAACATAGGATTTATCAGAATTTCATTCAGTCGTCCTCTTCTCTATTCAAAGTTTTTCTGTATCTGATTCATCCTTTTGTCCTTTCTCTTTTAAATCAGTGGAACTAATATTTCCAAATGACAGCTTTGTGTATCTGCACTGTTCTTTTCAAACTATCTCAAGAAGTTGCCTCATCCTCTCTTTCCTCTCCTGTCTCTTTGATACCCACCCCCCCCACCCCTATCTCTTTACCCTCAATTACACTCATCCACATTGGTAGGGCTGGTGGAGGGTGGGGAGGACTCCTTCCTCGGTTTTGTCTTCTTACAGTTTCCTCTTCATGGCTGTCCTTGGGGGAGAGAAGCTTACCTCTCTCATCGACCTAGTGATTTATTTTGTAACTGGAACACCTCCCAGATGGTGAAAGTCTCCCCAACAAGTCACCACTGGCTTTTTAAAAACCATATCTAATGTCTCTGGTTAGTCCTTTTTTAACTACATTTTTCCTGTGATTTTTCCCCCTACTTCTCCTGTTCCTCCCCATTCCCCTTTAAATCATATGTCTTTGTCTCCCTTGCCTGGCGCTAAGTAATTTCCCCCAAGGCATTGACCTTGACTCTCATCTCTGTCAGGAGGTTTCCTGAGCAGTGACTATGTTCCCAGTTTCATATGGGTTTATTACTTGGGATGGAGAGAATGCATATTCCTTCAGCTGCCTACTCCTCTTTGGTTTCTAGGCACAACAAACCCAGTTTTCTTTTCCCAACTGGAATCATCTTTCACACTACTTCTGCCTTTCTCTCTGCCACATCTGGTCAGAGTCTTGCCCGTCCTCCCTCTGAAATGCCTGCTTTTTGGGAATTTTTATTCTTACCTCTGCTGCCATAATTGAGGTCTCCGTGAACTATTGTGTAGCTCTTTACATTTTCACACTGTCTAAGTCTCTCCTATACTGCTGTACTGGGGCCCTGGCCTAGATCCCCAATCTCCCAAACGAGTGTATGGTGAAGGCTTAAATAAATGAGATAAGTGGTAAGATTTTAGGGCTCCAAGAGGATCAAAGCCCTCTGCAGAGTTCTTCACTCCGGTGGCTAAGACAGGGGATGTCTCTAGGTGGCCTGTATTTATTTGGTTTTCACACATGGAGTGGGTTAGAGTGGAAAACGCAGAAAACTGAACAGACCTTGGGAGTGGTTCTAGGACTTTTCCAAGTACGTTAATTTAGGAGAAGTATCTTAGGAGAAGATCTCCGTGTTGCATTTCACTACAGGAGGGAAATGTCTGCAGCTACAGTCTTTATTTAGTTAATCGGAGCAAGGTGTCCTCAGCTGTGACCTTATCTTACCCTTTGAGGCGTCTCTTTGTTCTCGGGTTGGCCATGCCCCAGCCATACCGCAGCCCTGCACATGTGTTCAATTTCTAGTTTCAGCAGCTCCCAACACTGCTGTTGCTGTTACATTTTTGACACACAGCTGATCAGATTTTTCTCATATTTGACATTGTTTAATGGTTGCACTCTGACTAGAGGGTCGAGTCTTGCTCTCTCAGATTGCTGTTTGTGGGTCTTCCCGTGAGACACGTTCTTCCCTACCTGCCCCTGCTCTGGCAGCTCGCCACGGTGTCTCCTACCTGCCCATCTGCAGGAGTGCCTCAGCCTGCCTTGAGCCAAACACGCAGTTCACTCTGCTTTCCCTCCTTTTTCTGCTGGGTTTTATATTCCCTCTTCTGGCCTGATAGTTATTTAGTGACGCATTCGTGACCTGTCCCCGTGGAATACCTTTTGCTTCTTGATGCTCATAGAACTTTGTTCACACTTCTGGCACTCTTACGTTGGTTAGCTGTATGAGATTCTCTCTTCCCTCTCTTGACTTTTAAGCTTCTCAGAAACGTCTTTGTTTGCTGAGGCTACAGTATAATAAGTGCTGATAATTTACCGAACTGAAAGTTGGGGAATACATCTTCATGAATATTAAGCTAAATTGGTGAGGAGTCCAGGTGTCATTGTTAGCACAGGAAGCACTAACAAAAAGAAAACCCACCTTTCAACTTTTGCTTTAACATATAGTAATCTCGAAGTTGTCTATTTTTTTTCTAGAAATTTGACTTTATTAAAATAAGAGAAAATAAATTTAAATTGAACTTGCATCAATATAATTTTGTGTTCAGATGAAGTGAAAACACTCATGTAATGGTTGGCTGAGTCAAGCTGCGTGTCAACAACCTGTCATCTGACAATCGAGTTCTGTGTGATTGTTGAAAAGCATATATTAAATTTTCCCAGAAAAAGACTCTGTTAAAAACCATGTAGGAAGATGAAAGAATGTTTTACATAGCATTTTAATTAACTAAAATTGGCTTGTTAAATCTTGGAGTCCCTGAAATGCATAGGGAACACTATAGAAAAATGCATGCACCTTTTTCACAGCTGATTTTCTCACAAATCTTCACCTGTTGGTGTTAATGTGATGTCCATTAAACCATTATTTTAGCAGAGGCAAGTACTTTCATCACCACATTTGTAGACATATCTACTTAGGTGTAAATGTTGCATGTTAATTCTTAGGCAATGCAAAAATTCTGGAAACTATTGCAAAGGCACAAAGAGACCCAAGAGTATAGTTATAGATAAAAGTTATAGATAAAACAGTTATAGATAAAATTTTCCAAGTGTTGTATGTCTTTATTGAAACTTTAAGCACTGGGGTTATATATAAAATTGATATTACCAAATATGTATTTTTTTCTCTTTAATTGTCTGTCACGTTAAAACAAACAATTTTAAGTGCTTTTTGCCTCTGTAGTTAGAATTGAAACCAGGGATAATTAGGAGACTATTTTGTTGTTTTAAGGGACTTGGAGAAATGGGGAGATGTACCAAAGAAAAAGTGTGGCAAAAATCCATGAGGATTTTGGAACAGGATTTTGACCTTGTAGGAAACTGCCTTTCCAAGCAAATCAGTCCTTTTATTCTAGTTATTTGAACATAAGACACTGCCTCATTCATTTGCTGCCAGAGATCTGAATCTTTCATTACCCTTTACAATTTGCTGCTTTTGATAGCCAGTTTACGGTGATATTTATTACCATCTGTACAGTACAGTATTTATGTCAATAATTATTAGACATTTTGCTACTGTGATTTTAAACTGGGCTATTTAAGAAAGAAACACCTCCAGAATAGCTAAAATTTTTAAAGTTAATACTTCAATCTGCCAAAACAGATTAGTAGTGAGTTTCCAGAACAGAACAAGTTGTCTTGATCTCCTTACCTAACACTTTGTTTTATGTCACATTTCACTGCTTTCAGGGAACAAAATTTCTTGATGGAAGCTTCTATTTTGACATGAAAATTTTTGAGGCTGCAAGTATAAAGTGATTTTTATCCTTGTTTTCTGGGTTAAATTTTGCTGCGTTATTATTTTTATGGTATTCATAATACCATATATCCATAATAAACTTGATGTAGTCTTAACACATTATAGCCCTGTTGAATTTATTGGCTAAATGAGCCCGAATATATTATTTGAGAAATTAAAATCATTTGATTACAGAAATAAGTGCTAACTTACAAAATAATATGTACATCTCAGGTCCACTTCTTCCACAACTATCTCTCTTGTTGTTGTCTTTTTTGTTTTTTGATAGCAATGAAAGTATTGGCCAGGCAGAATTAAAACATTATTCAGACTGCTTACACATGGATGTTCTTCTAAAATTTTTTATTTTGAAATTTAGAGTATTTCTGAATATTCTTTTGGATTCAGTCTGGATATAAAGAATCTTTAAATGTATTATCTCCTTTAGTGTAACAAATACTGAATTTTGGGGTAATTTAATATTTGTTTGATCACACAGGATCATACCCTGCCTAAGACATGCGTTACCTTTTTGTTGCGGTGAGAGAGGATGCTGGATTGAATATGTGGTGATCACAAGGCAAATGCTTGAAGTTGTCTTGAGGCATTGTCAAAGTGGCCATGGGTTTGTACTTTAGAGCCAGATTACTGGAGTTCGATCTTTGCTACACCATTTCCAACTTACGTGATCTTAGGCAAAATTACTTCATTGCATTGTTCCTCAGTTTCTTTATCTATGAAATGGGTTGCCTGGAGCATTTAATGAGTAAATATGTGTAAGTTGTTTAGAATTATGCCTGGCAGAAAATACACAATAAGTAAATAAGTATCTGTCTTGGAATAGTTGACCTGCCAAGTGAGCCTCCAGATAGTTTTACTTTTAATCTATTTTAATAAATAAATGAACTACAACAATGATAGTACTTTTCAAAAGCAAAACATATTTGCGTATTTACTATAAAAATATAAAATGCTTAGGACCAAAAGTGTTTTGGAAAATACATGCATATATGTTTAGGTCTCTTGGGGATGAGACCTAAGTCTAAATTTGAAATTCAATTTTGTTTCATACACACTTTATATGCATAGCCTGGAGGTAAGTTCATGCTATGTTTGTAGTGTGACTGTGTGTTGACTATGACCCATCAAATAAAGTCAGGAATTTTCTCCTTGTGGCCTTATGCTGGGACTCAAAAATTTGTAGGTTTTGAAGTTTTGAAGGTTTTCAGATTGAAGTTTTGAATTAAAGATGTCCAATCTGTAATGTTATGATACACAGACAGTTGGAAAACACTTTATGTAGTCAGCAGTCCCATTCTTGATTGCCAAAGAAGCTTGAGGTTATGCTTTGTTATGATGTGCATTAGGCCAAACCAGGAACTAAGTTGGCTCATCTGTCTGTCCATCTGTGCTGAGATTTCAAGTTGGGGGGCGGTGCTGCTGTTACACTGTTGCTCTTCCAGAGAAAATGTCTTGAAATCTTAGTTATGATTTTTAAATGAAGTAGATCTTGTAGAGTGACTCTTTTAGTCTATTTTCATTACTATTTTTATTTTAGATTGAGAATAAAAGGAACTTCATTTGTTAAAAAATACTGAAGTTGGAATAATTTGCTAAACCCTTTTTTACTGGGTATCATGATTCATAAAGATTGATTTATATTCTTTCTTTGTAATCACTGCTTGCTACTCAAAAAATAGCTATTTGGCAACTTTTTCTAGCTCTCTTTATCTTTTCCTGGTTTATGTCTATTACCCATGCATTCTGATTGCGTTTTCCATTCATTTTCCTTTTGTAAATTCAGTGTCTAGTGTGACATGGGAGTAATTCTATTGTTTACTTGAATGTTGACTATTGCTTATTGAATTATGACTGCAAGACTCTTCTGCATCAATGCCTTTTGGTCATAAGATTAGATTTCTAAGCTGGTAGTACTTTGTGTTCCCTTAATGGAAAGTATTTGTAAGATATTTATCAAAATCAGACATTCTTAAGGAATTTATTTAAAGGTCTGCTATTTATTATAAGCCTTAACATGTCATTGACATGTATTAAAGAAAAAAGCATGTATCTTTTCAAGGTTCATTCTAATTATCTTCAAATAGTTACAAGTGTCAATATTTTTGAGTAAAAATGAACATTATTTCATTGAAGCTTAAGAATTGCATTTAGGTAACTGTTCGTCTTTAGTTAATACTTAATTTTAACTATCATTAGTAAACTAGCAAACCTTTTAAAATATGAATGTTTTCTTGCAATCACTTTATGTAACTGAATATGTCAACCTAACTTAACAAAGGGTTTATTTCCCCCATTTTTTAAAATTCTCCTTTGCTTAGTTGATTTCATTTATCTTTTCTATAATAGACCCAAACTGCCTTGTGTTGAAGGAGGAAACAACACGATTTGCTTTGCTAGCAGTTTTGCACGTGATGGAATTTAACCTCCCTTTATCTCTCCTTGCACAGTCCCTTCAGTCTGAATCTGTCCATTACTAAGGCCTTGCCACTCTGCGAACACTGTTGCCTTCTCAGACATCTGGATGCGCGCTGCGGAGGGAAGCAGCTGCTTGCTGGAAGGATACCTCTGCCTTCTTACCTTAGATTAGAGCACTAAGAGAACACTTTCAAGAGGCTTGAAACTATAAAACTGGTTAATGACTACTAGAAGTGCACTGAAACTATGTTTATGGAGATTTCAACACTTTTTAAGACAGTTTTAATGTTAAATTTGGTATTTTGAAAGGTTATTTTTAATGTATTTCAGTAATACATTTGTTATTGCATTTTCATGTACAGTGTTACATTCTGTATGTATTGTGAGCTTTTAAAGACTATTTTGATAAATTTATAAATATATAAAATTATGTAAAAACTAGACTATATTTTGATTTATGCTTTCCTGCTGTTTGCTACCAAAAATTTGTATTTTAAACATATGTAGTTTTAGTATGGTTTTATCTACAAGGAGTAAATAATTTCTTCCTGTTAAAAAAAGTAAGGGAGAAAGTTTTAAAAAGTGATTTTCCTGTCCCCGCCATGAATACAGCAGGTCAGTGCATTCTTTGGAGAACATCTAGTTAAAGAGTTCATCCAAGTTTCTCTCTACCACAAGTAGAATAGAATTCATTTGATACAGTAAAGCCCTTCCCTTTTGCTTTTGTTCTTGAGCCATTTAAATAAGCTTTGCATCCTTGGAGGCTTAAAAAATTTAGCATCCAGATGATGATCGGATTTCACTGGATGTTTCTCTAGAGGGCATGATTTTTCCTCTGTGAAATGACTAAACATTCCAGATGCTTTTATATCTTTCCTCCTCTCAAAAAAGTGCTTTTTTGGGGGAAATGCCTTAAACAATTTATTTTGCTTATTTTTCCTCTCCTACTTGTGCAGAAGAGAGTTACATACTTTAAATCCAGGTTTAAAGTCTCCCAGAGATTCATCACTAAATGTACAACGACAATTTCAGTGACCAAAAAGCACTTCGAAAGACTTACTAATTCAATTTGAATGTTCTGCTTTTGGTACGAGGTGGTTGTCATTACTTATTTTAAATCAATAAAGGGAAAAACTGGAAAACATACTGCTAAGTAGTTCTTTATATGAAAAGAGATACAGTATTTTTGAACCGACTACACCCCAACACACATGCTGGTGTATCTGGAATCTAATATGAAAACAAAAGGGCCAGCAAATGGGTCCTCATGTACCTTTCGCCTAAGCATAATTTATATCCAGGCTTCATTTCTGTGAGGAGGAGTCCACAGCTTTAGTTCCTGCCTCTCTTCTAGGCTGCATAAGAATGAACTACTCTGACATTGCAAGTGCTGGTTAAGTGGATTCATATGAAGTGCTTTACTCCCTAATATTGAGCTATTTATAATATATTTATTAGAAAGGGTACCTTGAAACTATTATACGTGCTTCAGCAAGACTTCTTGTTCATGTTTCACATTTTTAAAAATGCATTTGAATGAATGTTTGACTCAGGTTTGCTAACATAACCTTTAATAACTGCAGTACCAAATAATCGTGCTCAAAATGGAAAAAAAAAGAATTGTATGTTTTAGGAATCAGAGACTAAAGTAAATGGTATTAAATTGTATATCTTTTCTAAAGCAGAAAAGTAAAGTATTTTATTATGTGTTATTGTAAAAAAAGATTGATTAATTGTGTAGGAAGATGGTAGTATCTTTTCAAATTATCATTGCAAAGTAATTCAGGTTACATTTGAAAAGTAGGAGAAAGGGAACATATTGATGTTTTTAGTTCTATGAACACTAATTTGTGTGCAGCTATTAAATGATTGTAAAGTTGACTACTGTAAATTTTCTATAATTATGTATGTATTTGAGTCATATGTATATACATGTGTATGTCTTAAAGTTATTTATACACATGTGCATACATAGACTTGTCAAAAAGGGGCTGTATATAATATAGAAAGTATATAGCAAAGTAATTCTATGCTGATAATAAAAATGGTTTGACATGTATTTTGTTATGAATAGTTTATCTTTTAAAAGATATTTTGTTCTATTTTAAAGTATAGAATACACTGCTAATAAATAATAAAAGTTTTATGCAATTTACTTATTTTACTTTTGACTCAATGTGATTGTTTTCTTTTAAATTTTCAAGATCTTCATTCTAAATTTTTAGTTTATCTCTGACCCTTTGAATTTCACAAAGATCATTTCCTATCAGGTTCTACCTTTCTTTTTCTTTCTCTAATTTTTCTTTCCATTAACAAAGCAATGATCAGAACCATTGCTGTGAACACTGCTAGGTCATTTATGACTATTGATGACTACTGTGACAGTGGTTGTCATTTTCTTCTGAGGCAGAATCAGTTTCTTCTGAGGCATTTGTGTTAAAGGAGAAATTATAGAAATAAATCAGATGGGACAAACCTCAGATCTGCTAGTGTTAGCTCTATGCCCTGATGTGTCACCTTGGGAGGAAGAAGCTCCACACTTACTGTCAATATTTTGTGTTTTAAATTGGATCTCTGGGTTGTGATATTTCTGAGTTGTTATTTATTTTTTCTTTTTCAGAGTACAAAGAAAAGGTTGTGAGTGGAAAGATTTTTTTTTTTCTGGAGTTAGGAATCTCCAATTAGCTGACCTTAAAACACTGCATGAAACAGTTGAGATACCAAGGTTATCATGGGCCCATAAAGAAATTTCTTATGAATCCATAAATCTGTTTAGAGGGGCAGAAAAATCTTTTTTTACGGATTGAATTATTGTGAAAAATAAAGTGAGAAAAACCAATTAACTAGTTTTCATGGTTTGTTATCTTTAAAGGCAAATGGTTTATAAATCAAAGCACATTTGTAAAGATTATATATATTTATGTATATATATACATATATTCATCATTCAAATACAGCAGAAGCATGAATTTACCAACCATAAAGCTACACAAATGTATTTTCAAGATTGTTTTCCCTTGCTAGCTTTCTCTGGTGACATTTAAACATTAATATGTTAAAAGGTTCTCTACAACCCAGTTGTTGGTGTATATGCAGAACATACTCTGTGGTGCTTCCTGTCATGGAAGAGTTGTGCTCCTTCTCAGAATGGCACCATAAGGCTGATTCAATGATGCTGACAAAAGTCTTGTGTTCCTCTTTGCATTATGCAGCAAAACAAGAATTTAGTCCCTGTATGACTTTTCAAATTATTAATTAGGGATAATTCCAGTTACAACGGGATATAATTTAAAGCATAAGATAAAACTCTTTTACATTTACATGGATTGCATATGGGTAGCAACTATGGCAAATAAAGGAAAGCAGAAAATAATTGTATTAAGTTATTTTGAGCTGAATTGATATGGTAATATATTCTCACCCAGTTCCTCCTCTATGGATTGAATTATGATAATCATGTTAAGGAGAAAAATAGCTTTCCTAGAGGATTTTGAACTTTTTTTTTATTAGTGCCAAGTAGAAACTTATATTAAAAGGTGACTTTCAATGCAAAATGTATTTTGGAGGCTCTGGTTTTAAATGGACAAACAAAAATTAGTTGACCTTTTTGCTCTCTATGCCTTGTTTTAACCACCAAAATGGAGGTGACTCATATCACCACCTCCTTCAAGTAGGCCTTTGGTTTGAATCAAGTTGACTAAAATATTTTTGAGAAATTGGACTGCAAGTGAAAAACAGCATGATAGGGCTGTAATAGCTGCACATATTTACATTAAGACTTCAGATCAGAGGGAATGAGCCATTAAATATATTTTATTTATATTATGATACTTTTCCAAAATGGTCTGCAGTGACTTCCAAAAACAGTAAGTGTTGGGCGGGGAGTGTGCCTCAGTGGTAGGGCCCTTGCCTAGCATGCATGAGGTTCTGGGTTCTCTAGCACAAAACAAAATGAAACAAAACTAAACAACAGGTGTACTATTGGTGAGTAAGTTGGGGCTTTAAGCACTGAATTTTGAAGCAGTTTATGCTGGGACTTAAAGTTGAAATAAATAGGCCTCTCACATATTATGGGATATCTGTTTTCTCTTCCTAGGTTGGGAAACTGTACACAGATCCATACTGTTAGTCAACTCTGGGATGTCTCACTGGGATTTATTTTACTCAAAATGTTAAGAAGAGACTATATAAAAGTGTGCTGGTTAATGTCAGTTCTTGCCTTGGCAGGATTGGCAGTTGGATCATCAGTTTGTAGCTGAATGTGCTGTTCGGAGGTGGGCCCAGTTGGAGGAGGTGGGTCACAGTGACCAGGCCTCAGAAGGATGTATCTTTTACTGTTTTTTACCTTGTGTTCTTCTGCCTGGCTTCTATGAAGTGAGCAGCTTTGCTCCACCAGGCTTTTCTGCCATGATGTTTCTTCCTTGGAGCCAGCTGACCATGGACTGAAACCTCTGAAATTGTGAGCCAAATTCAACTTCTCCTTCCTTTTTTTTTTTTTTTTTTTTTTGGCACCAGGGATTGAACTCACAGCCTCATGTCTGCCAGACAGGCACTTAAGCCACTGAACCAAACTCCCAGTCCAACTTCTCCTTCCTTACAGTGTGGGTGTCAGGTATTTTGTCCCAGCAATTGGGAAGCTGACTGATACACAAAAGTGAGATTGTCAATCAAGATCTCCCTAAATAAAGTGATGTACATGGAACAGTAATTTCAAAAGACAAGTCGAAGCCATGAGAATCTATTATCTGTCACCTACACATACTTGGCCTTTACTAGAGCTAGTATAAGGATAACATTTCCCTCGGATTACTGACAATTTAAGCTTTGGAAGAAACAGGGTCTAGAGACTTGAGATTAAAGGAGTTGCTTCATCTTTGTCTTTATTAAGGAAAAAAAAAAAGAATAAAACTCTGGAGGAGAGGGGACCATATTCTAAAAGCTATCTTCTAGTAGGCAGATTTTAACACAATTCTAAACATTTTGTGTGAGATACCATACCACAAGAGTGACATTCCAGGCAGTCTGTCTAATCTCAAAAGATGTAACCAGTTATCTTTTCATGTAGCTTGGCACTGTAGTATGGATCTGCTATGTGTGACTAGAGAGTTGAATTGGCTAAGATCTTCTTAATTTGAGGAAATGTATAATATTCACTTTCTCTTTCTCCCTTGGCCATATCATGTTTTTCTCCCGTGGCCATATCATATCCATTTTCATATCAATGTCTCACAATTATAGTAGCCACCTCTAGACTTTCTCTATTTCTGGACTAGCTAGTACTTCCTTTACCATTTAGAGCATATATCTTCAATGACCAAGGAATAAATGGCCAGGAGCTGCATATAGCAACACTGCAAAGACAGCTGTGACCGCTCTCTGGCAGCAGAATCATGGAATTCTGAGAGTCTCCTGTTATCACCCCAGAGTCCCAGTTTGCACCTTCTCTCTCAGATACTGTGGCAGAGACTGAATGAGGGACACTGCCTTGTCATGACAAGTGCTGAGTGCCACCTTGAAAACTGACTAAGCTGACAAACAGTTTAGAATAGCTTAATCTATTTAAAAGTCAAATCTGTTGGGAAAATTATCCTTAATTAAGGATTTCTGTTTAAGTGACAGGTAGTTAGGATTGTTAAACCAAAAGAGAAAAAGTTCACCTCACTGGTCTAGAGGAGGGGTAAAAGTTAATTGTATAGGGAATTTTAGAGAGACAGAAAAACTCTGTGTGTTTGGGGACTCTAGGACCACTCCTGCTTTCTTGACTCTCTAGATATACAGGACTCAGCATAAGGATGCAAGCACAGATAAGATTTATTACAGTGAAAGAATACAAAGCAGAATCAGCAAAAAAGAAGAGGCACAAGGTTGAAGTCTGGAGAAACCAGGCATGTTCTTCCCTGAGTCCTCTCCTAGCTGAGCCACACAGGACCCCTTAATCCCTGAGGTGTCCCATCGTGTGTGAAGTGTGGTCTACCATAAACCCATAAGAGATAAAGAATCTGATGTTCTAATTGAGGGCTGACCATGTGGGCACCCTGTCTGGCATAAAACGAAATTCCAGACTCCCAGAAGGGAAGCAGATACGCAGCATAAACCATATTGTCTGCACAGTCTAGGCACAGTGAACTCGTCTCATCATTTAGTGGAAGGTTTTTATCAGTGGGGTGACTACTGACCAGTTAGGTTCCATGGCGCAAGCCAAAACCAACTTTCCAAGCAGGCCTTCTTAATACAGCATGCCAGGCCTGCTATTGAAATATTTTCCCATACAGCCTATATATATTTTAGTCAACCAATTTGGCAGTAACCAAAAAGATATTTAAATTAATGTACTTTTTTACTACACAAAACCGATCCAAAACCTCTGTTTTCAGATTTGTTTGAGAAGAGTTGTGATCTGAGATGGGAGCTGAATTCTTCTTTGAACTCCAGTGTTGCAGAAGGGGGATAGTTTGGGTGTTCGGTTTATCTTGTTTTGTTGTTCGTTTTTCTTTTTCTTTCTTTTCTTTTTTTTTTTTTTTTTTTGAGACAGAATCTCACTAAAATGCTAAATTGCCCCGACTGGTTTCAAACTTCCTGCCTAAGCCTTAGGGCTGGGATTATAGGAGAGCACCACCACACTGGGATCCTGTTTTGTTTTTAAATGGATAAATTTGGAAATGGTGCAGCTTCCTTTTCTTTTTTTTCTTTGCAGCACTGGGGATCGAACTCACAGCCTCACACCTGCCAGACAGGCGCTTAAGCCACTGAGCCAAACTCCCAGCCCTAGTTTTTTGAGGCAGGGTCGCACTGTGTAGCTCAGGCTGGCCTTGCACTTGCGTTGTAGCCCAACTGGGCCTTGAACTCACAATGCTCTTTCTACCTCAGCCTCCCGAGTGCACCACCTCACCCGGCGTGCACCACCTCACCCGGCAGCTTCCTTTTCTAAAAGGCCATGCTAGACACTACCATCCAATGTCTCCAATACCCCAGTTACTTTCAGGCCAAACTAGAGAAGAGAAAGTTCACCTAATCTTTGTTTTAAGGGATGAATTATGACTGGGGATGCAGCTCAGTGGTAGAGTACTTTCTTAGCATGTGTTGGGCTCTGGGTTCAATTCCCAGTACCGTTAAAAAAAAATAAGTGAGATAGTATCTTGGTTACTTTTCACTCATTGCTGAGACAAAATACCTGATGCCCAAAATTAGGGAAGGAAAGGTTTATTTATCTTACAGGTTTTGGAGGTTTCAGTCCACAATCAGCTGGCTCCAAGGCAGGGTGGCATGGCACTGGGGCAGCACTTCAAGGCAGCAGCCAAGCAAAAGCAGCCAGGATAAAAGAGGGGCAACAGCAAGCCTCTTCTCCTTCCTTATATTGGACACAGGACACCCCCGCCCTCCCATGGTGGGTGTAGCATTCACAAACCTCCTTGCCTTGCTTTGCACAGGCTGAGGATGTTTACAAAGTAAAACCCCTGCCTCCCTGCTGAGTCTCTCAGTTAAACTTCTGACCTTCTCAGATTGACACAATGAACAGGTAACTGCTTGTGCTCTACACCCCAGGATTCAGAGCTGCAGAGTTACTTAAGTAAGCTGCTAGACTTCTCAAGTTGACACAATATATAAAACATAACAGATAGTTTAAAACTTTTCCTCATAATATCTATGACACTTATCTGCTATTTAATAAATAAGAGATAAAATATAGAGGTTAATGCAATTTAAAATATTACAATTTTTTAAAATATTAAGAGCCCGGGATATAGCTTAGCTGTACATCACCTGCCTCGCAAGCGTGAGGTTGTAAGTTTGATTCCCAGTACCGTAATATATATATATTAAGAAACAATGGAAAAATAGCTAAAAATGATTGCACGAGGCAATACTGAGGATTTCAAAAAGATGTACTTAAAAATATAAATTAAGATGATAAAATATTGATACAAATTGATATGTCTTAAGGCTAGAGTGAGATAATACTAAGTTTACTTACAGATTTATAACATTTAGGCCATTGTCTTGTTCACAGGAATTATATAATTAAAATCCACAAGGCTTGAGTCTACAGATGCCAAGTTGGCAGTCGAAGGAGGATCATTTGGAAATGACACAGTCTTGCTCCTAGGTCTCATCCTTCGAATATTCTGGTTGGGGAGCTGACTCACAAGATCAGTCCAGGGCTGTGTTCACCCTTAGGATTGGGCTGCAGGAACAGCCTGTGGGGCCCCTGTAACTTTATCTGACAAGCACCTCTCTTGCTAAGAAGGTTGAAACTTTCTTGCATGTTTTCAGCTTTATTTTTTATGTTTTAATTTTTTAAAACTATGTCTCAAAATTTATTCTTACAGTTTGAATCACTTTGACTTGTGCTGCTGTCAGTCCTTTTAGTAGTTTCCTCACCTTCCCCTTCTTTAGGAAGTCTTCCACACTCTGAGTTTAGTAAAGCATAATTTTTTTCTCTCTCACTAAGCTGTGACATCCTTAATTAAAATTGTATGTCTTTTATTGCTGTAACCTGGGTAACTGACACATAATAAGCATAGGTATGACTTTTGTTCACTTCACTTTTATTTTTTTAACAGAAATTAAATGCCGTGTAGATTCATTTTCTTGAGTAGACCTCTAGCCGTTAGATCGAGGAGTCTGAGTGAAATCTGGCTTAGCAAAGCTCTCTACTGAGAGCAAACCTTTGAAGAGGCCTTATCAGAGAGGATTTGGGGAGATTTAGTAGGCAGTTGCCTCTGCTGTGGGATTTGGCTGGTCCAAAGAGAATTGAGACAGCTGGAAAGGAACCGAAGGTAAGAACTCGTATTTACCCACAGATTGGAAAGTTGGTGATGGATTAATATTCTTGCACTCATTCAGCATATTTTATTGAAAGGCTAATGTGGAGTAACAGATAAAAAGTTAAAACTGCTGTAATTAAGTTCGTAGTCTGCAGAGAAGTCAGACTGTGAAACAAATGGGGAAATGAAATGGTTGTTTAAAATCAGGGATATAGCTCAGTGGCACAGGTGCCTACCTAGAAGTCTTGTGAAACCCGAGATATGGTAAGTGTCTGGACCTCAGGTATCCCTGGAACCCGGAGCTCCACACCAGCAGGATCACCCAGTGCTTTTTCTGTGTGGTGGAAAATGTAAGTGTGGCCACGTGTGGCAACTTAAACTGCAGCCACTTGGAGAGAGACTGGCTTGCCTCTTAGCCCGAAGTTGACAGCCTTGGAGCCACTCACACGCACCGCTGTGAGTGACCAACACGTGTGCCTAGATTAGGGAAGAGGGGTTGGGAGGGGCTGAGCTCATATTTTAGGACAGGGAACCCCCTTTGAAATCAAATAAAAGATAGTGTTTTGAGTTGGGGTTTTAGTTTTTAAAACAGTGAGTAGATGGAGGACTTTGCTGGACAGACAAAAGAAGTGTCTCCTACATATATAGCATAGAGGAAGACACTTGGTCAGATAGCACCAGAAAACAGTGTCACATGGTTTCTTTGAGATGGTCTGGGTACATGCATTCTGACTTCCACTACCTCGGGGTTGGGGGGTGATTACCATGAAATAAGGAGGTACATAGAGGATACTTAGCATGCATAGAGCCACTGCTACGCCACACCCCAGCAAGTTGTTTGTGCAGGAGAGTTCAGTTTGATTTCTGTTGTTTGAGAAACATTTAAGTGAAGATGTCTAACATGCAGCAGAAATGGGGGGATGACTGCAGCTAAATTCCGGGGCAGAGTCCTCTAATATGCGTTTAGCTGCTGCTTTTACAGAGGCTCTGAGGACTCTGTCCAACAAGCAGAGGTTTTTGAGGATTATAAAATAAAGAAATATGCTTAGCAAAGAGCTTCAGGAAATTATGAGTATCAATTTGCTTCTCACAATTTGCAGACAACAGGCACCCTATTTCTGAGATGAGGAAAACAGAAGTATTTTTTTTTTTTTTTGATTACCAGTGTGATTGCCTTAATGAGGTAGAAACAGGAGGATGAGAGCTTCTGGTTGTCTTTTATGTTTTCTTATCAATGTAATTTATTACACAAATAATTTCTTAGATATTTCTTGTGTTATTTTGTTTGTGATTTTCTCAATCTTGCTTAATTCCAATTCATGAGATGATAAGTATGGCTAAGTGCCTAAAAGTGTATGCTCATTTTCCCGTCAGAATTATACATGAGAGTTTGTTTGTGCACGTACAGATATGCACACACGCACACACACACACACAGAGTACTCTGCTCTTTTAAACTCATTTTGATTTCTTCACTTAAATTTCCTGAAATAATTCATAAGTGCATGAAACACACTCTTCACAGTGTTCCAATTTCTATCAGATTGAAATTTTTAAAAGCAGATTTAAAAAACTACATTAAACCTCTTACTGGAAAAAAAAAGTTACTTTTGGACAGAGACCAAGCCAAAGCAATTTTAGCTCAAACTGATTTTCCTGGAAAAGCTGAAAATGTAGTTCAGAAAAGAAATGCTTTGGCCACTTTACAAATCAACACTCAAAAACTAACAAGTTCAGCCTAAATATCTTGCGCTTGAGTGGTTTTCAGATTGCCTGTTTCTTGTTTAACAACAGAACTTGTTAAAATGCAGATTATGGGCCCCCGCCGGTAGATCTGGAACAGATCTGAGTGGTTTCTGCAGAGGAGATTTTTCAGTTAACTCAGAAAAGACAAAAGTAGAGATTTCTAAATCAATCAGACTAGAACAAGGAGAAGTGATCTCCTAGCCCACTTTAAAACAGCCACCCGTGTTATACTTTGGGACAATTTGATAAAAAGTACAGATCCATCCTTAGGGGTGTGACTTTGAGTAAAGTCACTGACTTTGGATTTCAATTTTCTTTTTAGCAATATTAGATCAAATAGTATTTTAGTCCATTCAGGTTGCTATAGCAAAATATCAAAAAACTGCTTGTCTTGTAAATGACAGAAATGTACTCATCACGCTTTAGGAAGCTGAGAAGTCTAAGATTAAGGCACCAGTGGGTTCAATGTCTGTTAAGTGTCCACTTCCTGGTTCACAGACTTGTACAATTTGTCTTCTCACTGTGTGTGTCTTCCCATGGCAGAAGTGGCAAGCTACACCTCTGAGCCATTTTTGTTTTGTTTTGTTTGTTTTTTGAGATAGAGTCTTGCTTTGTAGTTCAGGATGACCTTGAACTCAAGATGTTCCTCCTGTCTCAGCCTCCTGAATGCTGGCATTACAGGTATGTGTCACTATGCCCGACTAAGGCCTGTTTTATATGGGCACTAATTCACCCATGGGAGCTCTCTTCTCATGCCTTAATCATTTTCCCAAAGGCCCGACCTCCTGATATCAACACTTTGTTGATCAGGATTTCAATATATGAATTTGGAGACGCACAGACATTCAGAGTGATATCCATGGTTCTTAACTTTTTGAGATTAGAAACTTCTTGGAGAACCCCCAGAATTCTTTAATCCTTTCTCCAGGAAAAGGCACAAGTACATGTTTTTTGCACATAAATGTTTAAAACGTTTATGCGTACTTCCTAAGGCAGTGAGTCTGGGAGGGGGTAGGAATTAGGTTTCATAAGCTCCCCTACCCACAATTCAGATTCGTTCCTGTGGGTCACGTCATTTTTTGTCCTCTACTTTTCACTCATGGTGGGACTCACCATTGTCACTAATATGTGCAGCACATTTACAGTAAGTGCTGGTCCCTTTGTCAAGCTGTTATCATAAATGTAATCATTGTAAGACCCCTCAGAGATAAATGACATCTTTATCTTACAAATAACAAAAGGTCCATGAAGGAGAAATAACTTGCTCAAGGTTGCAAGACCAATAACAGACTCTGGATTTGATCCTGATCTCTTAACCTCTGTGGCAGGGTTTCTTAATCTTGGAACTGTTGGCACTTTAGGTCAGATCATTCTTTATTGTGGGAGAGCTGTGCTGTGTACTGTGAGATGTTTGTCAGCATCTTTGGCCTCTACTGAAATAGGTGCCAATAATACTCTCTCATCCACATTTGAAAACATGTCTCCAGAAGTTGCCAAATGTATCCTCAGCTGAGCCTCACTAGTCTATGGTTCACTGTGTTCTGTCATATTTATGCTATTATATGCATCCCCATTATAGTGAGCTGCTGTTGGGGAAGTGAGGATATAAAAACCTTCTCCTGGGGAAAAAAGAAAGGTGGGAACCATGATTGTGAGGTTTTGTATGCCCCAGTGAAAGATTTCAGGGTGGGACCAAACACAAGTCTTTTCCAGCTTCACTGTTTCTTAAAGTCATAACTTCTAAAAGCTCCACTGTTGGGCTTTCTTGTGATATAGTTGAATTACTGCCAAATCTAGCTTAAAAAAAATGACATAAATATGTTGTCCCTTTGAAAAACCCACTGTTTAAATGGGCCCATGCCAACATAATTCTCAGTTGTGTAACATCTGAGAGATGAAAATAGGAAGAAATACAGCTGGGATGTGAAATGGGATTTCAGGCAGTCTCAGTGTTGTGCTTAGTGAGATTGCTCTGTGGCTTGGCTAGCAGCAGAGAGGGAAGGCAACAGGAAATGAGCAATTTTTCACTGCTAGTGTCCTTTGGTTTTCTGAAGTATGTGAGACAGTTGCTATATCATGTTTTGGTGGCTCATGAAATTCTGTACTGGAAAGTTCACATTAGATACTATCAGGAGTGGCATGGGATTCTGTGAAAGGATTTTGTTTTCACCAAAAGTTCTGTTTACTCTGGTGGCATAAACCACAAGGATGTGGTTTCAAAAAGCCCTTAAAGTAGATAATAATAATGCTTTGCTTCATGACTCCAAAATTAGTTTATCTCCTGAGAAAGATAATAGAGGTTGGAATCATGATCCCAGTATGGAAGTTTTCCAAGGAATCTATGCAGTTAGTTCATGTTTAAGTCTGTCAGACACTCAGATTAAAAAGATAGCTTTTGCTCAGCTAACTTCTCATTTGAAGAGGGAGTGCCAATACCCAGAAGCAATGGTACACTGAGGTGCTTTGGGGGTGCACCGGCTGGACCATATGGTCAGGGGAATATGAGAACTCGCTATGGGAGTTGAAGTCTGAGCTCAGATGTGGGAGATAAAGAGAATTTAGCTGGGCAAGAGGGAGGCAGATTGGGGACAGGCAAAGAGGCAGCTAAGGCCCAGAATGCTCTCAACAAAGATGCTCGAGTGGGAGAAGGAGAGACGGGGCACACTCAGGGGTGGAAGTTGCGTAGCCTGGCTGGAGTAGAGTTGCAGGAGGCAGAGGAAGGGTGTAGATGGCATGTGGGGACTATGCAGAGCTGTTTAAAGAATTCTGCAGACCTAGATACTTTTAGAGTCCCCATCACATGTTATATCAAACATACCCCAATTTCACATTGAAATAATTTATAAATAATGATGAGTTGAATTGCAGTTGACTAATAGTGTTTTCATTTCTATTTTAAAGTTTTCCTTTTAATTTCAGCACGCAGTGTCTTAATCACTTTTCTCATTTCTGAGACACTACACTTAACACCTGCAGCGCAAAGGAGGAGAGGTTTATTTTGGCTCACCTTTCAGTCCGTGTTCATCTGGCTCCAAGGTAGAGGGGCATGGTGGATGAGAATCTGCACATGTCCGGCAGCCAGGAAGCAGAGAGAGAAGGGAGGGGCCGGGAAGGAAGAGATGTCTTTCCAGGTCATGTTCCCACTGACCTGCCTCCATCTAGGCCCCAAATCCTAGCAAGCAGTCAGCTGTATCACTGCTATGATTCCATCACCTTATAAAAGTCCTGCCAATGACTGCATTAGACCTTTGGTGTGTGTGTGGGTGCATTGTTGATCTAAACCATAACAGCCAGTAAGTTTTATTTTCAGATGGCAAATATTTTAAAGAGGTCTTAAAAAGCTGGTAGGTACTAGGCACTCTGTTTATAGACCCCAAATGATAAAACACTCTTGACCTCTGTGCCATCAATCTGGGAATTGGGGATATCCCAATATTGAGTCTCCCTTTCTCCTTTTCCTCTTGAGAGGAAAGTTGCAGAACTTGTGACCACTCAACTAGAGTCTGTTTCCTAACTTCTTTTGCAGCAAATTGCAGCCATATGACCAAATATATTTTGCCACTGGGTTGTGAGCAGGACTGACACTTGAAATTTTTAGGTTACATCCTTTAAAAAGAAGCTGGCTGCCTTCATTCTTTCTTCTTCATCTTTGTGAACTGGGATGTGGACATGGTAAGGGAATAAGCAACTTCAGTAGGTAGACAAGAATAAACTTAGTGTACACCAGAATCACCTAAAGGATTTGTTGGAATAATAGAATAGCTCTAAGCCTGAATATTTCTGAATATTTCCAAGTGGTTAAATGCTGCTGTCCAGGGACAACACTCTGAATCCTATTTCCCTAGGGATATGTAAAAGACATTTGCTTTCTAGTTACCTTGTGGGGTGGATCTGCCTTTCACTGGACTATTCACCTATCCACACTGGAAAGAGAGAATATATTATTTATCTTTCTGAACTACTGGAAGTTGGGGTCTCCTTGTTATAGAGGTTTAATCTACAGC
>RJWM01024399.1:0-30782 GCA_004363535.1 Dasyprocta punctata | reverse complement strand
GGAACAACTTCAGAAATCAGTACTAGGAAAATAATATAATGACAGGATTCAGTGAACATCTTTAAATAACAACACCCATTGTCAATGGGCTTAACTCTCCAACAAAAAGACACTATGGTGAGTTGAATGTAAAAGCTAAGCTCAACCAAATGATAAGTGAAAGACAGACCTCATCCACAAAGAAATACATAGGCTAAAAGTGGAAGACTGGAAAATGATACTCCACACAACCAGAGCCTGAAAGTGGGCAGGATTATTTATCCTATTTTCTAGCAAATTGAACTTCAAGCCAAATCTGGTCAGAAGAGACAAAATAGGTGTAAGTAAATAAGGAACAATTCAGTGGGGAGACATAAGGTCACAGAATGCTGCTGACACCTCAGTGATAACTGGTATCACACCAACCGTGGTGCCACACTGAGCATTAGAGAGGACAGCGATCTGGTGAACAGATAGTGTCTTATGTCATTTGTTGTTTGTGGGTATATAAATTTCATTCCTTAGCATTGTTAGTTATTCTCTGAGAGAGACTCAGATAGAATCTCACTTGATATTAGTAATTCTCCGAAGAGTTGAGTTATGAAGCGTAAGGAGAAGAAGAAATAGCTGGAGAAGAAATTCTTACAACACTTTGGGAAAAAGTCAAAATGTAAAAGAGGTATGAGTCAGCATATTTTGGGGAATAGGGAAACAGGATTTGCCTTCTAAAAGTGGAAAAGAGTGAGTTTCTAGCTTGTGTACAGGGACAGTGGAGAGAAAGATAAAGAAGAAGTGACTGAAAGAGAGAAGGAGAGAGAAATGTGCATCTTTCCAAAAGTTCATGCAGTCTAGACGTAAGGGACAACTCAGATGACTGAGATCTTGTTGCTGTTCTTTAGGACTGGGTCACTCTGTCATATTCATAGCCCACACTATTTTTTTCATTTAAAAATGTGCTTTCTGTCATTTGATTGTTTCCTAAGGGTATTTTGATATAAAGAAAATTTTGTTTTAACAGTAGTTTTTCCCTCATGAGGAAGAAACTGTGGTTTATAAAAGAGAAGAAAACATTTTCTAAAATGTTAAACATGTATGTGCATGAATGACTATAAACTTATAAACAATTATTTCCTCAGTAGTGAAAAAAATCTAGTTTTTGTTCAGACTATCAAAATGTGTCTGAAGACCTCTTTGTGAAGTATGAGAAACACACATGCACGCAAACATATACATACTCACAGACACTATTTAACCTTAAATTATGAATTAGAGGGGATTTGGCTCTGTGGAAAAACTGTAAACTAATAGTTGTGTTATGTTGGAGATTAACAGTAAACAAACAGCTCCTACAAGGTAAGACCCTTGTTCAGTGGTTAGAGGGGCAGATTGTAGCCAAATCCAACATTCTGAAGAGGGTCACGTTTCTGAGAACAGTCTGACACTTCCAATAGATTTTGAGGTTTGCGTATTTTCTGGTGGTTCTTCCTATATAGTGGCCTGGAGAGTGAACTTGTCTTTATTTTACCTTCAATTAAATCAGCACATAGTGAGACATATCAGTTGTAAACCACATAATATGCAAAGCACATCCACACACTTATTCATAGGCACACAAAATACAAGAAACAAAATACAAAAATATAACAAGTCACAACAAATACTATCATCTAGTATAATTATACAATAACTATGCATGAAGTCTAATTACTTGCCTCCCCATAACAGCCTAAAACTTGACTTCATCATAAAAGGCCAAGTTGTGGTGACTACCACACATAAAATCTATCGCTTCCATATTTAGGCATACAGTGGATTTGCAGATCAGCTGGACAGTTATCCTTCAACAACTAATTTGTGAGCTGGAGCTGAAGCAAATATTGTCCTTATTAACATGTAGCTTTCACAGAGACCCACACAGACCTATGCAGCTTATCAATATGCCAGGCAACTTGATAAGGCAAGAGCATGGAGAGATATAGAGCTGTTGATGGCCACAGAAGTGGCATATGCCACTCATCATTTTACTTGGTAAAAAATGTAATCTCAAGGTCAGACCTAACTACAGCGGTTTGTCCAAGTCAAAAGTTTGAGGCAAGCAGTCTCTCCACGAATGACATATTGTGCGGATGTAATGGTCTGTAATAAGTACTGACAGAATAAATGTTGCTCTACATTTAAAATTTTACTAATAAGATTCATACTGTGTATACTTGAGAATGGAGGGACGGAATAGTCAGTGAACATTCAAATCGTAGGCTCATGATTTGCTTAACATTAGATAAACACACAGAAACACCAAAATAGAACTGTATCTCTCTCAACTTTGCTTTCATTTCACAGGGAAATTGAATTTCCTTGTTGTTGTGCAGAGGAAGGCCAAGGTACTGGCCCCAACTCAAGACCATCAAGTTGCGGATAATTGTTCCTCTACCTTGGTGGACTTCCACTATGGAAGTGAATTCCTGGATGCAGGTATGGAGGCACTACTGAACAGGGTGCAGAAGGGAAGGTAGAGTCAAGGCATAATCCCAGGTTTGAGACCAGATGATAGAAGGCTGCTCAGTCAGAAAGAAACTGAAAATAATCAATGGTGAAAATAGCAAATGTCAAAGGGAAACACATGAGAGGACTGCAGAAAGCCCAAGATCATCGTAAGATTGGGTTCTGCTCAGGAAATGGTTGGAGAGTGCCTGAGTGCAAACCAGGCTGATCAGCGTTGCATAGGAACCCGAGCTGGGGAAAAGCATGACAGACTGACAGGAAGGCACAAAAGCACTAATGGCTTGAAAGAAGCCCAGCATAATAGGGGCCTCTAAAGATCTTATGTGAGATACATTAAAGAGAAACCAAATCCAAGAACACAGCACATCCGTGTTATTGTCCTAGTCAGTACTCATCTGTGTCTTCCTACACAGACCCATGTGCACCACTACCCACTTCTCTCATTTCTTTAGCATCTCCCATGTGCACATGAATCTGATATTCTCATATTGTTTACTGTATTATGCAAATAGTAATAATTATTTTGACTTCTAGGTGACAAAACATTCATTGCCTTTGTTTTTGTTTGTAAGTTTGTACAAATAGAAGCACAAAATATACTTTTTGTCTGGGTCTTTTCACTCATATTTATAAATGTTATCCATGTGGCATATAATTATAGTTTGGATACTGTCATTATTGCATACAACCCATTGAATGAAGAGAAATTATTTATTCTTTGAGTATAGTTTTCTGTACATGAGGATTGCTTTCATTGTGGGGAGAGTAAGGTAACGTTTTTGATTTTAATGCAGTTTTGCTTGCTGACTGTGTTTTGGAATATGAACACATTTTTGCATGCTGAAATTATAAGAAGTTCTATTTCTCTATGCTAGTCAATTCAGAACTTAATCTTTTGTTTTGTTTTGTAATGCAAACACATTAATACCCATTCGAGTTTTTACAGTTTTCATGATTTATTTTAAAACAGTTATTTTAAAGAGAGTAAAATGAAACAAAACAGAACAGAGGAAAGCAGATGAGGAAAAACAATGCAAGCAACACTGGATTTCAAAACAAGAGAACAGGAAATCAATAGTGACTACCTTAACGTCTCTTGTTTTCTTCAAAATAGTTGTCCATATCTTCACACACAATGAATTCAAACAAAACACAATAGTATAAAGCCAATAAAAACAAAAGAATGAAAGCATTACAGGCCTTCACAACCCGAGAATAGGAAAATCAACAATGGCTATAGTAATGTCTCTTGTGCTCTTCAAAATAACTGTCTACACTTGCACACATATTGAAATCAAATAATAGAGAACAGACTAAGAACAATCAAAACAAAGGATAAAAGCATTTCTGGACTTCACAACTAGATGATAGGAAATCGGCAATGGCTACCATAATCTGTTTTCTTCAAAGTAGCTGTTCATGAGCCGGGCATGGTGGCACACGCCTTTAATCCCAGCACTCGGGAGGCTGAGGTAGGCGGAGCGTTGTGAGTTCGAGGCCGGCTTGGGCTACAACGTGAGTGCAAGGCCGGCCTGAGCTACATAGTGCGACCCTGCCTCAAAAAACCAGGGCCGGGAGTTTGGCTCAGTGGCTTAAGCGCCTGCCCTGGCAGGCGCAAGGCTGTGAGTTCAATCCCCAGTGCCTCAAAAAAAAAAAAAAAAAAAAAAAAAAAAAAAAAAAAAAAAAAAAAAAAAAAGTAGCTGTTCATACCATCAGTCGTAATAAAATCAATTCTTGTAAACTCCTTAGGAGAAGTTCTAGGCATGTATAAGCATATACATGTACATCTATTCTTTCTGTATTAGAAGGAAAGACAAAACAAAACACAAATTACAAGAAAACAAGAAACAAAAGAGACTAATAAATAACCATAACAAAAAACCCAGTACAATAATAATATAGGCTAGCAAAACAAGGTGGTAAGAGCATAACTAAGGTTGTTATTTTGCAAAGTTATCTTCAAAAGAGTTACTCAGCTTATCAGATATAGACTTGCAGAATTCATCTAACCCTATCAATGCTGGTGTATTCCAAGAACTAATAGAATTAGTAACACAATCCTCTTAGCTATCTTAAGTGTATATACACAAATTTATATCTTTTCTCTTTTCTCTTCCTTCTTTTCTCTTTTTCCCTATCTGATTTATTTTTTTCCCCTTTGGGCAGTTAGTTATCCTTCAACAATAATTACTGAAGATTTTGTATCTTCTTTACTGTTTCAGTTTCTTACACTAGGCAGACAATACAATGTTTACACATGTGAGTTTTGTTTATTTCACTTATGAGTATGGTTTCAAGTCGCATCCATTTACCTATAAAAGGTGCCTTCTTTAAAGCTGAATAGTACTCCATTGTATAAAAAATACCACATCTTTTTTATCCATTCCTCAGTTGATGGGCATTTAGTTTGTTTCCAAGATTTGGGTATTGCAAATTGTGCTGCTATAAACATGGGTGCACATATCACTGTGGTATGATGTTTTCAATTCTTCTGGGATTATGCCCAGAAGTGGAATAGCTGGGTCAAATGGGACTTCCAGTCTCAGCTTTTTGAGGAACCTCCAGACTGATTTCCACAGTGGTTGCACCAGTCTACACTTCCACCAACAGTGCAGGAGTGTTCCTTTTTTTCTACAGCCTCTCCAGCATTTGTTATTGGTGTTTTTCTTGATCCTGACCATTCTTTCTGGAGTCACATGGAATCTCAGTGTTGTTTTAATTTGCATTTCTCTAATGGCCAATGATGCTGAACATTTTTTCATACATTTATTTGCCATTTGTATTTCTTCAGTCGAGAACTGTGTATTCACCTCAGATGCTCATTTTTGGATTGGGTCCTTGAAATTTAGGGGCCTGGTTTCTTTTAGTTCTTTATATGTTTTAGATAGGAGTCCTTTGTCTGATGGACAATTGGTTAAGATATTTTTCTAGTTCATGGGTTTTCTTTTCACTCTGTTGGAGATTACCTTTGACATGCAAAAATTTTTTAGTAAGATGAGATCCCAGTTGTTGATTCTGGGAAGTATTTTCCGTGCAGTTTGATTTTTGTTCGTGAATTCTCTGCCTACTCCTATATCTTCAAGATTTCTACCTACTTTGTCTTCCAGCAGATTTAGTGTTTCTGTTTTAATATTTAGATCTTTGACTCACTTTAACTTTAGTTTAGTGCATGGTGATAGGCATTTGTCTAGTTTTAGTTTTCAGCATATGGAAAGTCAGTTATTCCAGCACCACTTATTAAAGAGGCTATCTTTCTTCCAGTGAACATGTTTGACTCCTTTGTCAAAGATAAGATGGCTAAGTGTGTTTGTAGTAGTGGCTGTATCATTTAATCTATTCCATTGATCTTTAGGTCTGTTTTTATTTCAGTACCTTGCTAATTTTATCACAGTAACTTTATAGTCTAACTTTAAGTCAGGGATTGTGATGCCTCTTACCTTGTCTTTGTTGCCCAGAATTGCCTTTGCTACTCTAGGTCTCTTCTGGTTCCAGATGAATTTTAGGTATCATTTCTCTAGATCTGTGAGGTATGCTAATGGTATTTTGAGTGAAATTGCATTAAATCTGTATAACCATTTTGGGAGAATGGCCATTTTCACAATGTTTATTGTTCCTGTCCATGAACAGGGACTATCTTTCCATTTTCTAAGATCCTCTTCTATTTCCTTTTTCAGAATAAGGTAATTTTCACTGAATAGACGCATTACTTCGTTAGACTGATTCCTAAGTATTTCATTGTTTTGGATGCTATTGTGAAGGGTGTGGCTTCTCTTATTTCTCTCTCAGTGAGTTTGTTGCTTGTGTACAGAAATGCTATTGATTTTTGAGTGTTGACTTTGTATCCAGCTACCTTACTGAATTTGGTTATTATATCTAGGAGTCTTTCAATGGATTTTTGTGGGTCTTCTATGTAGAGTATTATGACACCTGAAAATATTGATAATTTAACTTCTTCTTTTCCTATCCTTACTCCTTTTATTTCTCTCTCTTTTCTAATTGCTCTGGCTACTACTGCTAGCACTATATTGAATAGGAGTAGTGATAATGGACATCCTTGTTCTGTTCCTGATTTTAGAGTAAAAGCTTTCAGTTTTTGACCATTTAATATGATGCTGGCTGTTGGTTTGTCACAGATGGCTTCTATCAGATTGAGGTAAAGACCATCTATTCCAATTTTCTGTAGGGTTCTTATCATGAATGAGTGTTGGACTTTATCAAAAGCCTTTTCTCCATCTATGGAAATGAGCAAGTGATTCTTGTCTTTGGCTTGTTTGATATGGTATATTACATTTACTGATTTGTGTATGTTGAACCATCCCTGCATTCCTGGGATGAATCCCACTTGATCACGGTGTATAATCTTTTTGATGACTTGCTGTACTCTGTTTGCCAGTATTTTATTGAGGATTTTTACATCTATGTTCATTAGGGAAATTGGCCTGTAGTTATCTTTTTTGATTGGGTCTTTCTCTGATTTTGGTATGAGGGTAATACTTGCTTCCAGGAATGAGTTAGGGAAAATTGCTTCCCTTTCAATTTCATTGAAGAGTTTGAGGAGTGTTGGCATTAATTCTTCCTTCAATTTCTTGTAGAATTCGGCTGTGAATCCATCAGGACCTGGGCTTTTCTTTGTTGGATAAGGTTTTAATTACATTTTCAATTTCATTAATTGAGATTGGGTTATTCAGTAGTTTTATATCTTCTTGATCCATCTTTGGTAATTCATATGTTTCTAGGAGTCTGCCCATTTCTTCTGTGTTATTAAACCTAGGAGAGTAAAGTTCTTTGAAGTAGGTATTGATGATCTTCTGTATTTCCTCAGGGTCTGTATTGATTTGGACCTTTTCATTTCTTATTGCATGAATTTGAATTTTTTCTTTCCTTTTTAAAATTAGATTGGCTAGGGGCTTATTTGTTTTACTAATTCTTTCAAAGAACCAACTCTTTGATTCATTAATTCTTTGTATTATTTTTCTTCTTTAATTTCCTCTGTGACCCCTTGATTGTCCAGGATTGTATTATTTAATTTCCATGTGTTCATGTAGTTTTTGCAGTTTATTTTGTCATTAATTTCTAGTTTCATGGCACTATAATCAGATAATATGCATGGAATAATTTCAATTCTTTTGCATTTGTTTAAGCATGTTCTATGGGTTAGTATATGACCTATTTTAGAGACTGTCTTGTGTGAAGCTGAGAAGAATGTATATTCTGATGTTGTTGTGTGGAACACTCCGTACACATCTACTAAGTCCATTTGTTCACAAGTTTGATTCAAGTCCACTATTTCTTTGCTGATTTTCTATCTAGTTCATCTGTCTCTTTGTGTTAATGGGGTGTTAAGGTTTCCCATTATAATTGTGTTATTACTTATTTGATTTTTTATGTCTATTAATATTTGTTTTATATAGCTTGGTGCTCCCATATTTGGTGCATACATATTTAAGATTGTTATCTCTTCCTCATGAAGTTTTCCCCTAACTAGTATGTAGTGACCATCTTTGTTTCTTTTGATCATTCTTGATTTGAAGTTCACATTTTATGCAAACAGAATAACTAACCGTGTTTTTGTTGTTGTTGTTGTTGTTTTTTTGGGGGGGTTCCTGTTGCATGGAGTATTGTTTTCCATCCTTTGACTTTCAGTCTATGAACTTCCTTTTGGTTTAGATGGGTTTCTTGTACACAGCATATGGTTGGATCTTGTTTCTTAATCCATTCTGCCAGTGTGTTTCTTTTGACTGGTGAATTGAGGCCACTTACATTAATGGTTATAAGTGATATATATTGGGTTATTTTTGTCATGTTATCTTACTGCTGTTTTTTTTTTTAAGCTTTCCCTCTGTTTAATTGTTTGCTTTGCCTAGCAGTTTTTTTCTGTTGGTGTTCATGAAGTTGTAATTATTTTTATGCCTATCTAGAATATCTTTCAGTATTCTTTGCAGGGTTGGTTTGGTGGTCATGAAGTTCTTCAGCTGTTCTTGTCATGGAAGTATCTTATTTCTCTATCAGTTTTGAAGGACAGTTTTGTAGGGTACGTCAATCTGGGTTGGAAGTAATTTTCCTTTAGGATTTGAAATACCTCACTCCATGCTCTTCTTTATTTCATTATTTGTGTTGAGAAGTCTGCTGTGATTTTAATGGGCTTTCCCCTATAGGTGATCTGTCTCTTTTCTCTAACAGCTTTTAATATTCTGTTTTTATGTTAAATTTCTGAGATGCTGATTATTATATGTCTGGATGTAGATTTATTTTGGTTATGGCTAATTGGAGCTCTATATGCTTCATGTATGTGTATGTCAGTTTCCTTTCCCATGGTTGGGAAATTTTCAGCTATTATTTCTATAAATAGTCTTTTGATATTATTTGTGCTGTCACCTTTTCCTTTTACACCTATCAATATTATATTGTTTTTCTTTGCATCATCTTACAACTGTTGAATTGTTACTTCCTGATTCCTTGTTATTTTTAAAAGATCTTTCCTTCCTGTTTACTAGTTGCAGTCATGTCTTTGAGGTCTGAAAGTCTATCTTCACAATCATTGAGGTGGTTTTGTCAGGTTTTTGATTTCCTGGATATCTCTTTGCATCTGTTTCATGTATTCTGTGTCTTTCTTATATTGTTCATTCAAGGTTTCTATCTTTTTGCAGTGCTTCTCAATTTTTTTAATGATGTCTTCTTTAGATGTGTTCAGCATTCCTTTTATTATGTTTATCATTTCTTCTTTTACCTGGGAGATTATTTCTGGTCCGAGTTCCTTTACAGCTTCATGGACTTGTTTCTTTACTTCAGTTGCTATCATTTCATAGCTTTCAGGTGTATGGCTTACAATTCCTTCTATGCCCATGTCTCCTAGGCTTGTTTGAAATGGACTAGAGGTTTGAGATTGCATTTTGCTCTTGTGTTGTGACATTTTCCTGTATTCCCCTGGAGAAGCTGAATGCAAGGTTTCAGTTACTTCCTGAGTTGAAGATATCTGTCCCTACTGCAGGGAGTTTCACCAGTTGAGTGGAGATCATTGGTCAGGCCTTACCAGCTCACTAGTGGCACTCAAAGACTCCTCAAGTGTTGGGAGTACATTGGGTGGGCCTTTAGCACACCAATGTGGCCTTCCAAAACTCCCCAGCTATTTGAGGTTGCTGGGCAGGACTCTACCAGGTTCTGAGTGACATACCAAGGATGAACATCTAGATGGAGAGCACGGTGCAGGCCTTCAGCTCAGGACATGTGGTGCACCAAAGCTCCCCAGCTGCTTGGGGTTGCTGGGTGTGACCCTACCACACTGCAAATGAGGTACCAAGCTTGCATGGCTGGATGGAATTCACTGTGCAGGGCTTTGGCTCACAACACTGAGTGTAAACAGTTCCCCAGCCACTTGGGGTCACTGGGTAGGGCCCAACCAGGCCTCTAGGGACCTACCTGAAGGTCCCAGCTGATTGGGCACACTGGGTGGATCCCTACCAGATTCCAACAGGGGTGCTGAGCTTGCATGCTTAGATGGAGTTCGCAGTGCAGGGCTTTGGCTCACACTGCTGAGTGCAGGCAGTTCCCCGGCCACTCAGGGTCACTGAGTGGGGCCCAACCAGGGCTCAAAGGAACTTTGAATGTCCCCAGCTGATTGGGCATGCTGGGTGGGTCACTTCTGGTTCCAAGAGGGGTACTAAGCTTGCGTGTCTGGATGGAGTTTGCTGTGCAGGGCTCCGGCTGGCACCACTGAGCACAGGCAGTTCCCCAGCCACTTGGGTTCCTGATTCTTAATTTTCATTTTTGAACTTGAGACAGGATCTCCCCAAGTTGCCTAGGTTTTGCTCAAACCTGATATCCTCCTGCCTCAGCATCCCAGAAGTCTTGGATTTCACACTTATAGCACCACATCAGATTAGGAAAACAAGATTTTTACACTTTTTTTGCTTTTTAAATTTCTAATTAACCTCACTTTTCTGTGTCATAGTGCAGATACAGAGCTTTTAGGAATTGGTAGAACATGCTGTGTAAAATTATACTGGCCCTTAATAATGTAGGCAGTGTGGAAGAAATAGGAGAAAATAAAGAAAAACTAAATCATGTGGTCTGCCAGTTCTACATGTGTCAATCTCATTACCCAAACAACCCACAAAAATTCAAGGTCTTCTCAATTCTCTTCTACTCTGAAATCATTTTCTGCAGAGTTGAGACCTGATAGTTGCAAGATATTGGAGCTTTCGATGTTTATTTAGATTTGTAAAATTCCTGCCATTCTGCAGCCTATGTCCTCAATGCTGAACCTACTATTTCAGAAAGTTTCAAATGAGGACTAGGGAAGCCCTTCCTTATGGTCCCAAGTGACCACAAAGGGAACAAAAGAATAGAATGAGAAGGAAAAACTCTTTTGTACTTTGTGAAATGTGAAACAACATCTACCTTTGTGTTACAAAGTCTCCTGTATTAGATTTTGAGCCCGTTGAGGACAGAACTGAGTTTCAGTGGTTATCTCAAGTAACAGTTAACACTTTCCACAATAAAACTTTCATTAAATCATTGATGGCTACCTTAAGGATCAAACTGTGAACAAAGGTTTGTATGTATTGACCAGAATGACATAAATTGAGTGCACCTTTCTGAGGATCTCCTACGTAGTCATTCAGCATTAATTGCTCATGAACAAGAGTGAAATTTTCATGAAAAGCATGAGTAAGGAAGAGTCTTGCCAAATCAGTTGATCAAATAACTGATTAGAGGCTACAAAGGAAGGAAAGGAAAATCTCCTAATGATAAGTTTTTGAGATCACACAAATTTTGTGGAGTTCCAATTGATGATGGGACTGCTTGTTCGAAGGTTTTTGACTTTCTCAGAGTGCAGAAAAATTTCCCCTATGGAAGCTGTCAATGGAAGTTTCTTTCCAGATTTCCTGAAACAAGGAAAGGATCTTTTATCAAAAGTATCATTCCAGGCATCTTCAGTGTTCTTGTATTAATGCCTTGCTCCCATATTACCTCCAAACTGTTTAGTCTCATGCTCATCTCCAAAGAACTCATGGATAACACCCTGTTCCCTAGTTACCTGTGGCCACTTCTGTAGTAGACACAATTGTGACGACAAAAATGAAGCCATCACCTTGCCAGCAGAGGGTCCTGCTGAGAGGTAAATAAGTTTCATATATCATATGACCAAGACACAAGAACAGCAGATTCTCACATATCTGAATAATGATTCACCACTTTAAACCAAAGTCTGCTACAAAGGACTGACAAATGTGGCTCTATTTTGGGTGACATTCACAACTAAGTTCATTGTCAAGCAACTTGAAATCGCACTCAGCTTCCTAGATGATAATGTTTTGTATTGAGCAAGAACTCTATTTTCTTTAAACTTTTTTTTGTTAAAGGCATTGTTTCACAATAACTTGATTTCTGAATCTTATCTCCCTAGATTTGTACACTCACAAGCAGTGAGAGTACTTAATCACCTGATTTTATATGATTGGCATACCAAGAAAGTGTTCTGTATTGTTCTAAATTTCTGACCTGCTATTTATTTGTTGAGAGACCTGGAGCAAGATTCCTAACTTGGAACATCAACTTCCCTATCTTCAAAGAGTAAAAGTAACACCCTTATTCTCATTATTAAATGGCAGCAGCACAAAGACAGATGTATAATGAATATTGAGGATAGCATAATTGATAGAAATAGCAGTAGCATCATTTACTCCTTATTGTAATCACATTTGTTCTAGTCAAGGAACTGTCACACACAAGGCTAGTCTATGGAAAAGTTAAAGTTCTCAAAGTTTCATATCTTTGTTATCATAATTATTCTTATCTATTTCTAAAATTCAATAAATTTTAGCAGAAATTTCTATTGCAGGGAAAGTGTACTAAACCAACTTTCCCATTATACTTCCAATAATCACAATTAAAGCTAAATATATGTATTTCTGGATGAAGGAAAGGAAAAAGCACACTATTTATGAATCCTGGGACCTGAAAAATGACATAGTGCCATTTCCCTGGGTTTAATTTCTATGATACATCTCCAACACACAGTAATGGATGAGATAGAAATATGAAAATGCAGGTACAAATGCCCCAGCAAAAAGTTTCTACCTCTTGTATTAGGACCATGAAAGGAGCTGCCAACATAGAAGGAAAGTATGGACAAAAACTGCCTTACCACAGAGAAATGCCACAGAAGATTGTGAACTTCCTTCCTACCTGGGTCAGCACAGGCCAAGGGGAAAACTGCAGTTGAGCTTTTTCCAGGTGCAGATGCTGGCCCTGAGATTTTTATGAAACCTTTAAGAAAGAAATAATACTAGCCTACACATTACCTTTCAGAGAACAGTTAGGGATTTTACACTTGAAAGAAATTTTACTGGTTCATCATTATCTTTAACCAAAAGACGTAAAGCAATACAAGGAAAAAAACTATCAACAAGGGCCTTTCATAAATCAATCATAAGTAATATAAGGAAAGAATAATATATAGCAGTCAATTTTCATGCACTGAAGGAATGCAACATTAGTTTAATCTTTGAATTTTTTCCATATTGACAGAATAAGAAAAAAAACTCCAAAATTACCACTTTTAATATATGAATAAAATTCTTCTGACAAAATGTAACACTCATTCATGATTTTATTTTTTTGTGGCACCAGGGATTGAACTCACAATCTCATGCCCACCAGACAGGCGCTTAAGCCAATGAGTCAAATTCCCAGCCCTACTCATTCATGAGTAAACATTATCAATACACATGAAAGTTAGGGATATTGTGCAGTATTGTAATGGTAGCTACTCAGGATAAAAGGGAAAATACGGAAATTAATTGTGCTTTATATGCTGTCAATGATCATCCGGAATTTGAAATTTATAACTTACTATATATGATAGCATCATAAAGTATGAAGTAGTTAAGAGTTACTACTAAATTAACAAAATATGTGAAGGTCTCTGTACAATAAATATCTAAAATATTTCTTAAAATGTTGTAGAAGACCTATGCAAATGGAGAAATAATAAGATATACATGGAAAGACAATATTGCTAAAACAAGACTTTTAATGTTCAACTATATTCAATCCATTCTTACTCAAACTCCCAGCAGACTTCATTACCAGTATTAACAAGAAGCTTAAGAAATTAATGAGGAAATATCAGGACTTAAATTTGCTAAAATAATATTGCAAAAGAACAAAGTAGGAGGACTCACACTATTTTAATTTTTACACTAAACCAGTTTCTAAAGCACTGTGGTGAAAGGATGGACATAGGTATCAACTGAACAAAGTTGAAAAAAATACACATATAGGGACAGTTGATTTTATTTTCATAAAAATGTTAAAATATTTAAATAGGGAAAGAGATAGTGTTCTTGATAACTGATCCTGGGAAAATGGGAGAGTGAATCTCAAAACTTACAACATGTGAAATGCAAAAATTAAATAAAAGTAAATGGTAGACATAATTGTTAAGTCTAATAATACAACTGTAATATGGAAAGACAGGAGAAAAATCTTTGCAACAATGTGTTAAGCACGGTCTTATAGTACAAAAATGTACAAGCTGTTAAAATCCATAAAACTGACTCATCAAAATTTAAATTTCACTCTTCAAAAGTGATCATTATGAACATAAAAAAGAAACCACTAGCAGAATACATAACCAACACTTGTAACTTAAAAGTATCACAAAAGTAAAAACTGTAAAATGTAACATGATTTGATCAGTTATTTTTCCAAAGAATATACAAAAATGATCACTGCCAGTAGTCGTCAGGGAAATAAAAAATTAAATTACAATGAGATATGTCAATTGCCTATTAGAGCTGCTAGAATCAGAAGCAGGAACTCTGCCACGTGTTGAGAACATGGAGCAAGGGAGATTCTCATATATTGCTGGACCCAAGATAAGTTGGTAATTGCATTTTGGAAAGTGCTGTTCAAAACAGCTTACAGAGGGTGGGTAGAAAAGAATTTACCAACAGTCAAACAAAGTAGAAAACTTAGGATTTGTTGATGCACTCTGGGTGAGTTGCACAAAAGGACCTGCTCTCAGGGTGGCAGGTTGGGGTTTTACAAGGCAATGAAAAACTGGGAAAAGGCTTCAGTTATCAAGTGTAAGTATCTCAGAAATGCATTCTCCAGGGCATCCTGTTCTTTGTCAGTCTTCCAGGAACTCTTGCATTGTAATTCACAACTTGATTCATTTTGACCTCACAGAAGGTTCCTTCTCAGAGGAAGATTTATTTTTATCTCATACTGATTTGGGTGAGTGTTAGGATACTGCATTATCTGTCTACTTATTAAGTGCTGGGCAGGATTGCTTTAATGTGGGAATTTTGCCACTGAGGTTTTTCACCCTTACCCTTTTGTTGCCAATGAATCATCACTACAGAAAGCAGTTGCCAACTTCTTATGAAGTTAAAATACATTTAGCATATGACATACCAAGTCGAATTACATGCGGTAAGCCAAGAAAAATTAAAAGAAACATGCATAGAGAAACTTAAATGTAGCTATAACAGGTTCATTTATAATAGCCAAATTTGTAAGAAATTTAAAAGTCCATCATTTAGTGAATGAATGAAATGTGTACACTATTTGTGGTGTGTCCACAGAATGAACTACACATTTACAAAAAAAAGGAAGGGAAAATAATACAGAATATGTAAAAGGATAGTATACTTTGATAATATGATGACAACCATTCCATAAGATTCCCACCAAAAACAGTTAAGATAATTAAAATCACTTACAAAACCCGCCCCCAAACAAAAAATGACATAATGTGTAATTCAATTTACATGAAATTTTGGAACAGAAACATCTTATCTACAAAGACATAAATGGTTTTCTGAGTGGAAGAGTAATTAGTTCACTGGGCTGAGAAACAACAGAAATTTTTGGTGGTGATAATAAAAATGTTCAAAAGTTCTTAATCTCCTGATAAGTTAATTACAACTCATTTAAATTTACCATTAAATGGTGCATTCAGTATATAACTCAGTAAAATACATTTTTAAAAACTTCATTGTCAAGGGGGAAGAGAAGAGTTCATGATCCTGTTTTTGGAAGGAACAACAACCAGGTTCTTTAACATATCAAAATCTCAAGGTTACACACCAATATACCCTGAGACCATTTCAAGGAAACCTGCTGTGGTAATGGAGATGAGGGTTCTTGTGGGACATGGGATATGGAAAAAAAGTCACCATGTCGAGTGGGGAATAAAGACTTATAAAAGCCAGGAAGGAGTACTCCATTTTATAAATATATCACATCTATTTTATCCATTCCTCAATTGATGAGCATGTGGTTTGTATCCAAGATTTGGCTATTACAAATTGTGCTGCTATAAACGTGGGTGCATGTATATCACTGTGGTAGGAAATAAAAAAGGATAAACTTGAGACTTTCATAAGTAAATAGATGCAATTTGAGACCATACTCTTAAGTGAAATAAATCAGACTCATATGTAAACCTCATATGTATCCCTGTTGTGAGAAACTGAAAGAGTAAATAGAGTATAAAATGTACACTGGGCACTCTCATAGCCCCTCTGTCCTTGGGCAAACCTAGGTGTCAAAAGTAGGCAGCCACTTCCATTGCTGCTCCACCATTGCAGGAGCCTAGGTGAATGGCATCAGAGGTGGGCAGCCTCTCCCAGTGCCATTCTGCAATTGTAGGAACCCAGGTGAATGGTGCCAGAGGTGGGTGGCCACAACCATCACTACTGGCAGGAGTGAAGTGAACTGCTTGGAAAGACCCAGAGGCCAGAAGGAATGCCAGCAATACAGGAGTCAACATGGTACAAAGTAGGTGAACTGCATGGACAGAAGAGACTAGTGGTAGGAAAACTCTGAACTAACAATAACAATATAAGCCAACAGGTGATTGCAACCTTCACAGAACAGGCAACCACCTCAGGAAGAATCCATAGCTCGACAGAAGACATACCTGGAGAACAGACTTTTCCTAGAGAGACCTTGATGCTAGTGATATAGCTATCTACTACAAAAACTAACAAGGATCATCACATAAAAAAAGAATAAAAATTTTTGAAATAGAAAATGAAGACAATGAAGCAAAATACAATATCAAACCTACAGCCCACACAAAAAAACTCCATGAGACATTGAAATAGAAGAAAATAGGTCATGCACACCTGAAATTTCTGAAATGCTAGCAACTGAAATAAATAAAAGAATCCATGAGGCTACAGAGCAAATCAGAACTGAAATAATCTCTCAAGTAAAAACAGAAATGTCAACATTTTTAAAGGAAATGCTCAGCAAATCTAGAGTAGAGATAAATGAGATAACAGATCATGATAAGAAGAGAATGGAAATCATGAATGATCAATACAGGAAAGCAATAGAATGCATGAAACATTCAAACACACATACAAGAAATCAAAATTTAATTTAAAGTTGGCAAAACTTCTTGAATGAAATTGTAGACATACTTTAAGACCTTGAAGACAGGATCACAAGCCAGCAAACATGAAAGGAAAGATCTCTTGAAAATGGCAAAAGATCAGGAAACAACAGTTCAACTGGTATAAGACAATGCAAAAAAAAAAAAAATAGAAGATTAAGCAGTGTCAAAGAAAAAGAAGGAGTGAACAAAAATGACAGAAATTTTTTTGAAGAAGCAATAGAAGAAAATATTCCAAACATGGAAAAAGAAACTGACATTCAGATAAGTGAGGCATATAGAACCCCAATTAGCCATAACAAACATAAATTGGCACCCATACATGTAACAAAAAGATCCCAGAAATTCAGCACAGGAATACAATATTAAAAGCTGTGAAAAAGTGGGGAAAAGTAGTGAAACAACAGCAGGAAACTAATATGACAAAGGTGAACCAATACTTATCAGTTATTACCAATGCAAATGGTCTCAATTAACCAAAAGAAAGGTACAGACTGGGAGAATGGAACAAGAAAGAAGTTCCGACAGCATGCTGCATACAAGAAACATACTCAACTCAAAAAGCTATTCATAGACTAAAAGTCAAGGGATACAGAACAATACTCCTTGCACCAGGAATCCAAACAAACAAACAAACAAACAAACAAAAAAAGCAGGGATAGCTATTGTTTTGCAGACAATGAGAACTTCAAACCAAGAATGATCAAGAGATAAAGAAGTGATTACATAAAAAGAGAAGGAGAGAAGGAAAAAATACAAACCCTAAAAAAACTACCAAGACTCATTTAAAATAAAACAGAAAATTTGAACACCATATGATCCAAATCAGCAATAGAATCACCACAATGCTCAAGAAAATGCCAGTTGCCTTTTTTTTACAGACATTGACAAGTGTACCCTAAATTCAAACAAATCAAGTGATACAGAAGAGTCAAAATAATCTTGAAAACAAAGCATTAATTTGGAAGAGTCATATGTACACTTTAAAAGGATGATTTTATGATTTGTGAATTCTATCATAAAAAGCTCTTTATCTTAAAGAAATAGGTAACCAGGCATATTGACCCACACCTGTAATCCCAACAGTCTTGCAGATTGAGGAAAGAGGACCAAGCTTCAAGTTCAGCCTGGGTAATTTAGCAATTCAACAATACTTTTTGCACGTTTTAGAAAAATTAAACTCAGGAATCGCTTGGTTTCAAAGGCCTTGAATACAATCCGCAAAGGTGCACAAACACACACAAAACTAAAAGCACAGGAAGTGAAAGAAAGGGAAAGAGAACGAAGACGAGAGGAGTAGATGGAGGGGAAATAGAAAACAAATAGAAAGGCGGCAGCTACAGGGAGGGTGATTGGCTCTTCTGTAATCATAAATGAAGGGGCATCAAACAAACCAGAAATCTGCAAGATTGAGAAAGCTGAGTACTTTAACAAACTGGGTAGAAAGAAGTTTAATTGAGGTTGATTTTGTGAGAAAAAGCCCATTAGGACTCATATTTGTAGCCAAGAAAACATTAAGATTAAATGCCTTCCTACCTACATGCATTTTTACAGAAAGTGTCAAGAAGCTAAAGTGACAAAAGCAGACACAGGGTAAAGAAATCGAACAAATAAGCAAAGGTGAAGAGAGATTATTTTCCCTAGGGAAAAAGTTTTGAGGTATGGTTATTGGCACATAGGACAAACTAGAAACAAGTGCATTAGCAAATCTTAAATATTTGAGGAATTGTACACCCTCACATAACAAACAGGCTACATCTCAGAAAAACAAAAGAAATAAAACAGGTATCAGAGAAACATAACACCAAACCTAGTCGGCAAGCAAACTGCCAAAGTTACTTCATCGAGGAGGGGACAATCCAAAGTCAGGGACACAGAGGAAGTAGTTCATTGCAGGAAGTACAATCAAGACAAGGAAACATGTCTGGAAATGTCTGGGTGTGAAAAAATGGGGATTCACGGTGCTTACCTGGGTGGATTTCAGAATACTAAATCCTAGCATTCAACACTCATCTCCCATTGTTTTCCTTTGTGTGAGAGAGTTTCTCCTGTGATTTCCCTTACCTGCATCACCATTTAATGCTGACTGGCAGGAAGAAGTGATCCACCTGTTTCTTTCATCACTGGTTCAACAAATAAATGTGCTAAGAAGATATAATGGAGAAAACACCTTTTCGCCCTAGATTTTGAGCTGGGGAGGACTGCTGAGGTCTCTACCTTGAGGAGTTGTGCTCTTCTCATGATACAAAATGAGTAAGTGCATAGCCGAGGGCCAGAAATATAGACTGTGACCAGGGATGAACTGCCTTACCAAAATAGGATTTCTACTCAGTATTAGATTTCCTGACTTTTTAAGGGAGATTGGGCCTCATGATCCAGTTGAGCCCTAGCCAATAAGAGCAAAAGAGGTATATGTCACTTTTGGTTTCAAGCAGATCAAGTGTGCACCCTCCATGTTTTGGACATTTTTCTTTTTCTTGTGCCTGAGTTCAGACAGAGGAAGTCGAGGCACTTAAAGGTGCTGAGAGTATATTAGGGAAGGAACTTGAATCACATTGCTCCTGCCTGGAACAAACTTTGCCAATCTATGTGGGCATGAGGAAGCAATTACTTCTACTACACTCAGCCCCCAAAATAGGATATTTGTCATTTTAGTTAGCCAGTGGTCACTACAAACATAGAATATTTATTTAGGTCACAAATTTTTCTCCTTTTTAAAAATCCTGGCTACTTGGTGATAGTGCTGAGAGGTATTCACTGGGAAAAAATGCTAAACCTTACCCACCACTTATGCAAGAAGACATTTAGAGTGATAACATTTTAAACAAGCATTTTTCAAGTAGATCTTTCAACGTTTTTAAAAAGTGGAAAAGTGATGATCAAGAGTACACAATACATTTATCACAAATATACCAATACTATTACTTTTTTCATTAGGTACTTCTCTTATTAGAAGAAACTTGTGGCTCTACTTTCCTGGAGAACAATTAGTTTGAAACTCAAAAAAATACTAGAAATAATGAGCACTAGTAATCCCCTAATGTCACAAAACGATGTCCATAGTTCCAGTATTTAACAACACATGGAAAACACTACCAGTCTAAAACGTTCTTTTGGAATTCAAAAGAATAGGCCCGAAGTACAAATGAAAGCCAGCAGAGCAAACATGAAACCCTCTAGCCCCGCGTCTAACATTTACTTCTTCGCCTGTTGCACCCATACATTCTCTTAGTCTGGCTCTCCTGTCTTCCTGAGGGTTCCCTTAGCAGATGCATCAGGTTCCTGGCATCTCTAACTCCTGGGAATTCATCGTATCTTTTGCTTTATTCACACAGCTTCATACGTTCACCAGAAGTGGCTTGACTACTGCGGTCTTCCTTTGTAATCTGCATAGAAATCTTCATGAGCACGTAACTCCTGCATGTGGCATACCTGAAAAAGTAGCATTTCGTGGACCATCCTAAGGTCTGCTGCAAGCTCATGCAGTAGCCAGCACCCCTGGACCATGGACGCAGTGGCCTTTGAGCAGCTGGACTCCTGGTCATGGTAAATTGGATCCTGTCAAGCCAAATGATCTGAAGGTCCCTTTTGACCAATGGGCCTAAGGGTGTCTTCTCAAATCAAAGATTTAAACTTTTGCCTCCTTGAGCATGATGGGTGGTATTTTGATAGCATCTGTTTTCCCAAATGGCCTTGCAGAACCACCTGATCACTTGCAACCGAGGCCCTTGTGCACAGTGACCTTCATCCTGCCAGAAGAAAAGTTCATACAAAAGCACAGCCCATCCTTATCTGCTTTCAGAATTAAAAAACAAGGGTAAAGGTCTCATCGCAGTCTATTGTTTCTGAATCTATGCATCAAGGATTTCTTGTGTCCTAACAAACTTTCACCCATGCTTGGCATGAAATGCTGTGTGAAAACCAGCTTTCTTTTTTGAAGTAGTTAAAATGCTCCTCTCTGAACAAGAACCATACTAATTTCAGCCCGCTGAAGCCTCAGATAGAGGGGCAAGTCCAAGTCCTCTGACTGCAACCTACATGGGAATTAACAGCACACCTTCCTTGCAGCATCATGAAGTAAGAATGTGCTTTGTGGTTTAACATAAATTCAGTTTTTATGCTTTATTTCTTTTCACAAGAAAAGAGAAAAACTATGCTTTTGGCATCGGTAGCTGATGATTTTTGCTCTTGTCTGGTTTTTGTGTGTGTGTGCGTGCGTGTATTTGTGTGTGTTTTACTCTTTTATTTCTGTTCCCATTTGTTTCAAAGTTTCAGGTTTCTTAACGAATTTGTATAAGTGGGGTTTGTAATAATGATGCACCTCAGAAAAGCTTTTCTTGGCTTCAGGTTTGTACACTAATACTAGACTCTTTGAAATGGCTAAGCAACTTTGTTCATGTTTTGAGATTTCAAATTCATTAACTTCAAAGTTAGGACTATGATACCTGCAACACAGACTTATTCCCTAAATGGGAAAATGCAAGTTCTTAGCCTAATAGGTGCTTTGCATTTAACAATTGAGCTTTCTTGCTCTTGTTGCAGTCACTGTGATTCCTAGTGTTTTCACTGCTGCTAGAAAGTGTACAAGAAAGGTTAACATTGAAAAATGGGGAAGGTTGCTAAACCCGGTAACCCTTTTATGTCTTGATTGATCTTTCTCTTCTAATTCAACTCAATTTCCATCTGATCCTTTAAAGACAACTAGCAGCTTAGTGGGGTATCTCACATGACCATAATGCATATGAAAACAAGTTTCAAAGTGGACTTTATTGTGTTTCTTGGAAGAATATATGTCCAAATCATCCATTTCTCTTCTAACTGGACTTTAGCTCTGTAAAATTGGATTAACCTTAATCTTTAGTTCAAGGGACACAGAAATTGTCTCTTTCCATGGGGTTGTCACACATTAACCATTTTTATATTTTTGGAAGTATTATGTATCTACCAAGAAGAGACCTGATAACAAGTTAGGTCTGTCTAATGACTAACAGCCTGTAGGATGCCAGGACTCTTAAATTTCTGAAATTTGTGCATCATTTTATAGCTTACCATCTCACTGTTTTACTAGTTATGTTAACCATTTATAGAATTTAGGAAAATGAGTATTTTTGTTGCATATAACTTCCGGGTCATCATCTTTTTGCTAATGTTGTTTTGCAAAGATCTACTCATGATATTGCATGTGATCATAGTTTATTGCTTTTTTGCTGTATATTTTTTGTCACAATGCTAAAGAAAGTTCAATATGGATTCTCTTACCAATTTGAGCAAAGCCAGCCCAAGAGACAAGCCGTGAGAACTACAGCCAACAGGAGTGCCATGGGGGTAGAGTCACTCAAGCCTTTTGGAACTCACAACTGGATTGTTTCAGATACTGAACATGTAACTCTAGGACTTAATATTTGCCCTGCTGGATTTTGGATTTCCTTTGGTCCCATTCCTTTGTATTCCCCTGTTTGTACCCCTTGGAATGGTAATGTTTATCTTGTACAACTTCGGGTTGGAAGTGTTTAACTTTGTTTTCATTTGTACAGTGGATTACAGCTAACAGTTCACCTTACATCTTAGAGGAGACTTGAGACTTGGACTTTTCACCAATGCTGAAACTATTCAGACTTTGGCAACTCTTAGGGATGGAGTAAATGTCTTTCACATAAAGAATGTGCATGAGTCTTTGAGGGCCTGGGATAGAATGTTATGGTTTGTGTTTAAATGTCTCCCAAAAGCCTCATGCTGTCTTGGGGGTGTGGGGGCAGGGTTTTCTAAGACAGCTGAGTGTAGCATTAGTGATTGGTTCGTTACCTAGTGCTGGGATTGACAATGTGAGTGAAGCCCCTGCCCAGGGGCAAATAGCCAGCATACAATATAAGAGACAGAAGGATGCCTGTTTTTCTCCTTTTTCCTTTTGGTTCTTGTCACTTGTGGCCACAGTGAATGGCTGCCCCTTAGCCACACCACTCCGCTTTGGAAGCAGCTGAGTATGGACTGAAACTTCCCCAAACCATAAGCTAAAAAAACTTTTCCTTCCCAGACTTTGAAGGTCAGGAATATTGTACCAGCAGTGAGAAAAAAGTAGCCAAGACACTGTAGTATGACATGCAATACTAAATTATATTTCTCCAATGTGTGATGTAGTGCTCAGTGACAATCTTCTCTTTCTTCCTCCCTCCCTGCTCTGATTCTACCATCAACTTCTATGAGATCCACCTTGTAGATTCTAAATATGAACGAGATCATGCAGTATTGGTCTTTCTACGCCTGGTTTAGTTTACTTTACATATTTTCCTCCAGATCTATCCATGTTTTAACAGGATTAAAAGTCTCCTTTGTGGTCAAATAGGATTCCATTGTGTATATATATCACATACTACCTGGTCTCCACCTGATGGACACATAGGTGGAAAATATTTTGAAAGAAAAATAAAATTTTCTAAATTGTAAAATAAATTATACAAGTTTATTTGTCATTATATCAGCAAAATTTAACATTATGGCCAATGTTATGGATATTTCCTAAACCTACATGATGTGAATGAAAATGTCATCATGCTAACGTATGTATTCAATAAACTTAAGTATTTTTCATGATATTCATTTCCAAATAATTTTCTTTAATGATCTCAAGAATCCTACCTTGTATGTGTTTTGTAATTTATCCAACTCAGTAAGTTTATGAAAAGATGATGGAGAGTGAGTCTTAAATTTGAGAACAAAAGCAGAGGGCATTAAACCAAGAGAGTGTACGATTGCCATTTGTTTGAGCAAGACAGAAATGTTGCCAGAATTCTTGTGACCTTATATTTATTTCACTCATATATTACTAAAGAATGTTGATTGGTAGGGATTGCTGTGTCTGTAGTAGTAAAATGTGAGATAAAACAAGTAAGAATTAGACAATAATAATAATAAACCTTGTTCTTTCTATTCATTCTTTGTATAGCAATGACTCATAGTAAAATTCTCTGTAAAACAGGAGATAGAAGCAAGAAGAATTGAAACAAATCCTGATACTTTCATAGAGATTATAAAACTTAGTCTATTCTATATGTACAGTAACCATAAATAGATAGGTAAGTAAACATACGTAGATATATATGTCGATAGAGAGACAGACAGACAGACAGGGCTCATGTTACTGTGTTTGTATGTGTGTGTATGTGTGTGTGTGTGTGTGTGTGTGTGCGTGTCTATGTGGGCAGGTGTAAACTGTGAGTATGATGTGTTCCTGTCTCAGGTTTTCCATGTCTAAAATTGGAGACACATCAGTAGAGTCCTGCTCTTCATCTGCAGAAACTCCTCGTGGAGCTAATCTGTAAGTAACTGAATGTTTGAGTTCACCACATGAAACTGTAATGTGACTAGGAGTGCTAGCATTTTGATGCCTTCCGTGGATTGATGCAGAACATTTGAATGGGGTATATCCAACAGAGTATCAAGGCATAAACCAAACTGTGTTATGTGACACTATAACTCTTTCTAGATGGATGACCCTGAAATTTTGGACAGTAGAAATCACATATTTCTGCAAAGATTTGTGTTTCAGCCATGGGAATGTGATGGGTAGTGATGAATGTGTTTAAGTAAAGTCCCTTTACACTGCCCATTACTCACTGGCATGAATAATATTCTATAAGAACCTGGTACTGATGACACCATGTGTGCACGATGACCTCTGCATGCTGCAGTGACAGGTATGTGTGTCTCTGTAGGATCATGGCCGGAATTGCTCTCCACCAAAAGCCCTTCCTTACTGGCAGGAGCAATGACAGTTCTGGGAGTGTCTCCTGCTAAACTGAACAGACATGACACTGGGCTGACTCAGTGCTCCCATAGTTTCTGGAGCACAGGTGCTGAATTCTATAGAGATTTTAGTGTTCCTTCTTCCTTTCTTCCTCCTTCGTTAAAGAGAACACCACATTTGTAGAGCCTGTCTGATTATTTAGCCAAGACAAGGAGACTTGAGTGACATCACTCCAATATTTAACTCACAATTTTGCATCATTCTCACTGAGTGAATGAAGAGTTAAAAGACTTATGAAGGACAAGTTCTTGAATGCATTGATAACATAAGCCTTGGTAGACCAAGGTGTGCCAAGATGAACTGCTAAGACAGGCGAGGGAGAGGACAAGAGAATTTGGAGAAGGCTGGGAGCTGACAGAGTAGACAGAATTAACATGCAGACAATGCTTACCAGAACTGTCTTTACGTATTTAAACCTCTTTGGAAAGAGGGTGTTCATAAGCCAATATAGACCATCAGGGTAAGTTCATACCTCTAGCTCTAGTTTCGGACATTTGATGGTCTGACCCTCTCCATTAACCAGACCTGCTCTTACTTCTTCACATGACGTGGTCTAAGTGTCTCCATCTTGCTCTGCACTACAGGGAACATCAAGGAGGACCACACAGATGTACTTCAAGAATTAAGTTTCCTCTGTTCCTAGAAAAAGACTCAAACTCACAGGGCAGACATGCCCTGCCCTGGGGCATGTGGCTTCTTAGAGATGGAACTAGGACCAGAACACTGGTCATTTTTGATCTCTCCTTCTCTCTACCAGACCAGCATATTAGGAGGAGAGGAGATAAAAATGGATTTAAGTGCCATAACGCAGCCATCAATTTAAGCACAACGAAGGCATCAAATAGTCTTAAGATTCGAAGATGTTGAGCTATAGGAGGAGATTATTGTCCCAAGAAAGAAAGAGAGCCTTTGAGAACCAGTTAGCAAAACCTCCAAATTCCCACACAGCCATCAGGCAAATGAAACAGACTGCCAAAGCAGGTTCTGATTCATAAGCACTTAATCGAGTGAGGGAATCCTGGAGCAGGTTATTTCCTACTCTGTGAAGTCCCTGTCCAGCCAGTTATGGATGGATTTGCATTTTGGTTAGGAAATTGCTGGGCCAGTCTGGTGTTTGGAACTTCCACTTCCCTTCGGGTGGGGCAGAAAGCCCTATAAAGAGGTCCTCTGGTGCACGACTGCTATACTTCTGGCAGTAGAGTCCCAAACTGCTCTCCAGAAACTGGTGAGTCTGATATTTTGAGTCGGTGTGTTTCTTGGTGCCCTCGGTTGTTGGTTGAATTTAATCTGAGACAGCAAGTTGGATGTGTGCAAGCTATGATTAGGTGATAGATGCTACTTAACTGATGGAAACTTAAGACTGGGTAAAATGATAGAACATTATGAGTTTCATTTCCTTTTGCTGGGTAGCAATTTGATATCCACATGGAAAACCAGGGTAATGGGGAAGCCTGGACTTGAATTACAAGAGTGAATGAGGTATTTTTCTCTTTTCCATACATTTTGATGCCCCTTTCAAAGGTTTATGGCTTAATCTGTTGTGAGAGCCTTCAGTTGTTTTTGAGTAGCCACTGCTCTGTTCTCCAATCTGCCCAGTGAAGCTCTCAGGAGGTAATGGTGACAGGGACTGAGATGCTCAGAACTTTTGAACTTGTGACTGTCTTTTGTGAGAAGAAGCTTTTCCCCAAGACTGAGGAAGTAGATTGATCAAGTGGAAGAGAGAATCCATACAGTCTTAAGAAGAGAATACTTTAAGCAAGAGAAGTAATATGCCTTGGTATTGCATAAGGTTTCCCTCTTTTTAGTATGTGAGTTCCTTTCTCTGAACATTGCCATATAATTCCTTTCAGATTCTGAGACTCCAGAAACATGTCTTATCAACAGCAACAGTGCAAGCAGCCCTGCCAGCCACCTCCTGTGGTCATAACTCCAAAGTGCCCTGAGCCGTGCCCACCTCCAAAATGCCCGGAGCCATGCCCGCCTCCGAAGTGTCCTGAGCCGTGCCCACCTCCGCAGCAGCCATGCCCTCCTGTGCAACCTTACCCACCGTGCCAGCAGAAGTGCCCACCCAAGAGCAAGTGACACCACCAGGATTCCTCAGATCATGAAAAGGGAAGGAAATTTGGCTCACCTCCTTCTATGGCAGCACCTTCATCTTCTCCTCAAACCCTTTCCCGAACACAGAAGAACCTTCTTCATCGTTTCACCTGTAATCTGTCTCTGATGATTCCTCTGTCCTGGCCAGAGGAATACGCATCTCTCCCTTGGTCCCATCTGATGGTGTCTTCTGAGCCTCCCTGTCACCTGGGCAGGGATTTCTATCACCTGGGAAATTGTAACTAAACTTTCGCTTCCTGAATAAAGTACATTTTTTTGGTGATAGGATAAATATTTTCTTTCTTCTGAAGTCAGTTTTATTAGCAGTACCATATCATTTTGGCTTATTCATATCTTTGTTTAATCACTAGGGTCTGGCTCCCAACATGACGTTGTCTGACTCTTGGGACATACAAACTTAATCTCATCATTTCAAAGTCAAGATATTTTCCTTGATTAATGTTTCCCTGCTTTCAGAAACACACTGTTTAACTCCTCAGAATTTCAATCACTCTATCACAATGCATGGGAACTGACATTTACACTGCAAGCTTTTCTTTTGCATTAAATTGAAGCAACACACATCCCTGCTTGGCACAATGCCTGCCACCCATTAAGACTCATTAAGCATGTGCCTACTAGCAATAGTAGATCATCATTATTTCCATCATTGTCGTCATCACCACCACGCCCATATTTACTCCACCAAGAAAGTGTCTTTATATAAGTAGTATTGGGGGGGAAATGAATTTATTTATTTATTTATTTATTTATTTATGAAAGATTTTTACTTTTTATTTAATTTGTGGGGCTACAGGCTGAATCTGTTGTGTTTGCACTGACATTATCTGTATACATTTTAAAAGTTTCTGTTTTGAGGCCAGGCCTCTCTAGGTCACTAAGTTGCCCAGGATGCACTTCAGCATGGGATCCTTTTCTCAGCCTCCCACAGTGCTAGGGGTGCTAGCACACACCAGAATGCACCATGAGGAAAAGATTTCTAAGCTCTATTGTTCTTGATATTCTGCTGTTCTCTTTTCTGACCTTTATTTTTCTCTTCATCTGACCTCAATTTTCTGTGTCATGGTGAAGTAAAGAGCTTTTGGGAACTGGTGGAGTGCCCTGCCTGACATCATAGCGGTCCTTCCAAATGTAAGTAGGTAGTACAGAAGAAAGCGGAGAAAAGGGTCCATGAAACCAAATTGCCTGCCTGCTCTACATGTGAGCAATCTTCTTACTCTAACAACTTACAAAGTTTGAGGGTGCTATCACTGTTTTTCCCTTCTGAAATGACTTAATGGATTATATTCTCCCCTTATTTAAAAGATGCTGGGGCCACGGGTGTTATTTTAATTTTTAGTGTTCCTGCTATTCTGCATTCTGTTCTTTCAATGCTCAACTTTCTAGTCATTAAGCTCCTGAAATGAAGGCTCTGGATATCCTTTCTTATGTTCCTAAGTGACCAAAATGGAAATATGAAGAGAATGAGAAGGAAGAGATCTTCTCCTCTACTTTTTTTAAATTTAACGCATCATCTACCAGTGAATGACAAAGGATTGTGTGTTATATCGCAGGTCCCTTGAAGGACAGGCCTGAGTCCTGGTGGTTCTCTCCATACCACTCGAGTCCTTCCTGCAGGAAGCATTGTGAGACCCTTGTTTAAAGGGAAGAAGGTTCTTATAGGATTGACTAGAATGTCATAAAGGCAGTATGCTTTTCTGTAGACCTTTTTGGCCACCATCCAACCCCTATTGCTCCTAAAGAAAGGTCAAATTTTTTTGTCAGTGTGAGAAAAAGTCTTCCTAGTGTAGGGCAAATTCGTGATAAAAGATTAATGCACCCTCTCAGTGATAGTGTTTTGAGATCACGGAACCTTCTTGGAGATTAAAGAGATGATGGCCTAGCTCCTTAGAACGACTTTAGCTCAGAGTGCAGAGATGGTTCTCCTCTGAATATTGCCAATGGAAGCTTTTCTCCAGATTTCCTGTGACATGGGAAGAAACCTTATCAGCTGGAGGAGAAGGGAAAGCGGCCTCCCAACTGCCTTTTGTGTCCTTACTTTAATGTCCTACTCCCATCCTACCTCCAGACTCTTTTGTTTCACACCTGTCCCTGAAGCACTCACCACTATATTCTATAGTTTGGGTTTAAAATGCTTCCCAATCCCTCATTTTTGAAACTGATTCAATTATGGGAGTGCTATATTCATCAGTGGAATGATCATCTAGTCAGGTTTTTAGATGAATGCGCTATTAGGATTGTTTGCGGATGGGTCAATGGGAGTGTGTCCCAGATGAGTATGTCTCCCTCCCCATCTTGTCCCTCCACTCCGCTTCTTGATCACCACAACATGGGCAACTTTATTCTCTTATGCATCTGGAACATGGTATTTCTGCCTTGGAGACATCCAACTGTGGAGTGAAACCTGTAAAATCTTTAAGCCTCAATAATCATTTCCTCCTTTAATTTGTGAGTGCTAAGTGTTTGTTTTTCTAGCAACAAGAAATTAACTAAGGCAGTATATAAAGCCACAATTTATTGTCATATACAAATCTTTTATAGAGTGTGCTTGCTTAAATAGTAGGACTTTACAGATTTTACACAATTTTCCACACATTATTATGTATTATCAAACAAAGGCATTTTTTTATTCTCATTTTCTTTTGAATACTTTCTCTTTCCTTATTACACTGGTGGGGAAAGTAACTATCATTGCCTTATTTCCAACTTTAGAAGAAAAGTAATGAAGTATTTCACCATTTAGTATAAGGCTACCTATTTATTTTTACTTAATACTATTATAATATTGAGCAATATCCCATGTTTATTAGTACTGATAGTGTTTAAATCATGAGTGACTGTTTCATTTTGTCAAATGCTTTCTATTTATTTATTTGTTTGTTTAATTTTTCTTCAGATTTTTTTTTTTTTTGTGGCACCGGGAATTGAACTCAAAACCTTGCACCTGCCAAACAGGCGCTCGAGCCACTGAGCCAAACTCCCTGCCTCTTCAGATTTTATTTGTACATTATAGATATACATAATGATAACATTCATCATAGATAATTTGTACTTGTGTATGATATAACTTGATTTTTTCCCATTTCCCTACCCTCCTTTCAATCTCTCCTCTCCTCCCCATTTACAAAAGGTTTGTTTCCATAATTTTCTTCCTTCTCACATTTTTTTTGCTTTTCCCTTATTTCCTTTCAACCTCCCTCTCCATTTTGCCCCTTCCCATTTAAATATTTTCTTCCTATTTCACAATATCTAGTATTCTAAATGCTTTTTATCTATATATTGAGGTGATAATTTAGTAATTGTTTTCTATAGTCTGTCAGTATGACATTTTGAAGATTATGCTAACATTTCCATTCTACAAGAAGTCCAAATTTTTTGTGATATATTTTTCTTTTCATTTGTTACTTATTATTTAAATTTTTGCTATCAAATGGGCATTAGTGAAGGATAATGTGGATAATAATTTCTCTTTTTATTGCCTTATTTTCTTTTGATATGAAGGTGAGGCTGACCTTGCATATATTGTCAGTGAACAGTTAAAAATTAGAATTAACAATATAATACTTATAATGCCATAAAACATGAGATAGTTAAAAAATCAACATGTTACTTGCAGCACCTTGGTACAATGCCCACAAAATATTACTGAGAAACATTAAAGAAGACATATAAATAATATGTGAAAATATCATAAATTGAAAAAAATATTATAATAGCAATTCTTTCAATGTTATCTACAAATTTAATACCCTCCTAGTCAAAATCCCAGCAGACTTTATTGTAGAAATGGAGAAGTTTCAAAAATTAATAGGGAAATGCCAGAGACCTAAACTTGATAAAACAATGTTGAAAAAGAACAAAGTAGGAGGACTTACACTAATTTTAAAGTTTACTCTGAAGCATAGTTTCTAAAACATAGTGATACAAAGATAAACACAGATATCAACTGAGCAGAGTAAAAGCCCAATA
>RJWM01024398.1:0-30743 GCA_004363535.1 Dasyprocta punctata | reverse complement strand
TTGATCAATATTGCATGCCATTCTTTGGCAATCTGAGCAATTATTTTGAAGATAACAATATGCAGTATAAGAACCATTGTTAGTTTCCTATCATCTTGTTTTGAAATTCTATATCATTTTCATTGTTTTATTTTAATTCTATTTAAAATAAAAAAATAAAAATGAAAAAATAAAATCTGGAGAAATTTCTGCTTGAATTTGCTTTACTTTTTTTCTGTCTGTTCCCTAGGACCTAGGTTGGGAAATGTATACTAAGGTGCCTCTATTTGTACTCTTGATTTGTGCCTCTTAAAAATTAGTGGTTCAATAAAAGGAAGAAAGAAGTTCCCATAATGTCTATTGCACACCAGATTAAAAGGGTCAGATTAGAGCAAGTCTGTAAGAAATTTTGTCAGTGAGATGAAATTGATAAAGTATTTGACATGTGGAACAGTTTCAAAGAAACATTTATGAATTCAGTCAGCAGGTAATATCAAATCTGTGAAAAGTGCATGTAAAAAACTAACCAAAAGTGATTATAATGTACTGAATTTCAGATACACTATTATTAATCAAAAATAATAAATAGCATAGTTTTATTGAAGACAAGACCTCAGTATAAATAACATAACAAAAACAAATTAAAGTAAAATGTAAAAGTAAGTACTTAGGGAAATGGCTAAATGTTTCCCTGGGAAAGTAAACAGATAATGCCATTTGTTGTACAATCAGCACATAAAACCACATGTTTGTTATTTAGACAAGTGAAGGGAAATAAAAGACCAACAAATCTAGGTAGAAATGTTATTTTTATACATCAGTAATCAGGGGAGGGAGTGAAGAATTCTTGCGAACTCTTTAACTCTAGTTCTTTAAATTTCAGTGCAAACTGAGGAACAATGGCAAAAACAATAGCAAAATGCTCTCATACTTAACTGTCCTAGAAGCAACAGTTTTGAAATCATTAAATTAGTTTAAATTCAAGGCCAAATAGATACATTTTAATATGTTTAATTTGCATGCAATGTAATTGAAGTAAAACCATTGTTTATTTTATTATTTTAATCAAAAATTTGAAAAGTTATTCATTATATTTAAAAGATATTGTTGACACTAATGAATAAAACAAGTCGTATTGTATATTTAATAGATTAAGACATGTCTTTTCAAATGACAGAATAATATCATGAACCTAGGAATTAACTGTAAGCCGTTACCTAATCGAGTGCCTAGATAACATTAACTATTAAAATTTTTTGAATCTATTACTGGACTAGTAAGTCACATTTTTGTGGAACTAGCTATAGGAAACCTCAATAAGATATTTTAGTAGAATATTTAGAAAATGACAAAAAGCCATAATAAAAATATATTGGCAGCTGTAATCACATTGAAAGCTTATAACATACTATCTTCTTATTAAAAGCACATAGAATTACAAAAATTTGTCATTTAATGAACATATTCTTTCAAATATATATAGCCTACCAGAGTAGAATTATGTACTTGAACCTTAAGATTAAATTTTTTATAAGCAAATAATAGCTTCAAGGGTCTAGTTATTGTCTTTAGTGGAAAGATCATATAACCTTATTTATCCAACTCAAAATACCATTACATGAGAAAATCACCAAAATAAAAAATAAAACATCTAAAAATCAATTAAATAACATTGACAAAATTGACTTTTATTTTTATGTACAAACATCTCTTGCATATTGAGAAAATTTAAAAAGATTTTGAACCTATGTTAGGTATATAGAATATTTGTATACATGAGAGTTAAATCATATATCAACTTCTTGAAAATAATTTTGAAACAACTAATTTGTGTTCTTCTTTGCTACCCTTAATTTGTGTTAAAATATGTAAACATGAATGTTAAATATTACTCATAAAGAGATAGATACTGTGAATAAAGATCCTTAAAGTATTCAAAAATTGGTGTATTCTGAATACTATAGCTTTTCATCAAGGTTAAATCTCTCTATATTCTTCAGATTTTAAACTTACTCCTGTTCCCCCTCCCCTACTTTTTGACATTTGAATGGTCTAGTGCATTACAAACTGAGTTCATTCATCTGGACTTAGCTGTAGAGTAGAAACAAACAAAATAGAAACTCATCACTCACATGTAATTCTGGTTATAGCTCATCCATGACTGCTAATGGATCAGGTGGGACCCAGGCTGCTCTTGACCTTGTATTAAACTTATATCAGAGTTGGATGTCCATCTCCAAGGATTGATATGCAGTTTCAATAATCATATACATTTTGCAGGCAGCTGGAGATAGAGCAGGACAAAGAAAGGGAAAAGGAGTATCCTGGATTCTTCCTAAGAAATGCCCCCAGAAGTGTCCTTGGTTTTATGGCCATTGGTAATTGCATGAAAAACTTAGAATTATGGTTTTTTATTCTGGAATTATAATAAAACAGCTAAAAAAGAAAGGTCAAGAAAATATTGAGACAGTCAGTGATCTTTGCTATGTGGGTAATCACATTTTGAGAAAGTAAGAAAATATAATCAAACTGCTGCATCATATAAACATACAATTTATTTTATCAAATGTTTTTGTTTTAAATCTACATAGATGTTTAAATTTAAGGTTCATTTATATGTAACTATAAAACACTTCAACTTCCCAATTATTATGCAAGGAAATTTATGCTTTCTAGTGTACCTACCATCAAGAAAGGAAGGGATTTATAAGAATTTTCCAATTTATCACTTGGAATTTTATGTTATTTTATTTTTCAAGGTAATATTGTTAAGCATGTTGGTTCATTTAGTATACAATTGTAAAATACATTTTCCTGAGTACCTATTTGCCAGAAGTACACTAAAAAGGGAAATTTTTTCACACTCTTTTAATTTTTTTCTTTAATTTCCTCTCAGGACAAATATATAAAAATATGAATTCTTAGAGGTATGACTATATAGATATATATGTAAATGTATATATATATGTACAGCCTACTTGTACAAGTCATCATTGAACAATAAAATTAACTTCTAGGCCCATAAAAATAACACATAAATATCCTTGGTACATCTGATTTCAGAAGTCCACAGAATCTACTTTTTAGTCATTTTAAACTTGAAACAATCTAATAATGTAGGTAAATTGTTCAGTTTAGCAAAGAATATGTTAGAATTATCTTAAAATGTTCAAACCAGATGCTTTTAAGGTTTAAGTTAAAGGCATGAACATATGTACCTGGAAATACTTGAATCTAAGAAACATATTTAAACATTTTTATATTATTCAGGTTGCACACCACCAGGGTGTTCTGTGACTACTTATAATTTCCTCTACATTTTCCTAAGATATGAATCATTCAAGATGTTATAATATTTTTAAAATCCTTTAAGTTATTTCATGTTGTTTGCCACTTTCTGTTGACAAAAAGTGGCCTTGAGTAGTCAACTGTGGAGAGCTCTCTGATGCTAAAATTATTCACAATTATGTTACAAAAATGAGAGTAAAACTTAGTATTATTTAAGCTAAAATTTAATTGAAATGGTGACTGCCCAAGCCCATTCATTTCTTTATTTTTTGTAGTGAAACATGCATCATTAAAGGTCTATAAATATCTATATATACCTCATGGCAGCACTGTACTTGTTTTAATAAGAGAAAAAGCAATCACGTAAGAAAAAATTCAATAAGAAAAGTTGTTACCGGAATGTAGGCACAAAAAAGGATGTATTTATTCACTTCAGATTCTAGAATATCACATGTACAAAATTAGGGGTGTTTTGTACAGTAAATTTTAGTGTGGTTTCCATTAACCATTTTTGCAGATAAAAATGTCCATAATATTAGATGTTAATGTAATTTTTAAATATGCTTTGCTATTTTAAACTGTTACAAACATAAAGCTATCCATGTAAGCTAATTTAGTCATTTTTACCTTTTGTGCTTTTCTTTTTCTAATCAGTATGTGTTTCTTATCTCATGAGTAAAAATTGTTCTGCTCATCATTTGTTTGCCACATCCTATATTTGAATTAAATGGTGAAGTTATTTCAACTTTATTTTACCCAGTGTTATTAGAATTTTTAAACCCATTAAATTAAACTCAGTGTTGATTAGAAGAAAAGTAAATGATTTTATCGCAGCTCTCACAGTGAGATAGAACAAAGCGCTTATGCTTTTTTGTGACATTTCTACTCAATTGGAATAGCAATCACCTGGTTTTAATTTAAAAGGTATTAATACTTTTTAAAATACTTATATTTGATCATACTTTAATGAATAAGTGAGATGCTATAAAGACAAATTAAGTACCATACATACATTTATTGAGAGATCTATGTAAGTTATAAATCAAGGGTTATTACTAGTTATATTATTAACAATTATAATTATTTGTGAAAATAATTGTGTTCCTGTTCCTAACCTCAAAATTATATGATTAATTTATTTTAGATTTCTTTATAAATATTGCTGCCAATGCCCTAGAAGAAATTATCCAGAGTTATTCCTCTGCATTTAACAAAATGATGATAATATAATGTTCATATTTGAATTTTAACATTGTATATCTTCTTGAGAACTAAGACATGTGAGTGCTAATAATGAACTTACTAGTCAAGACCTTTTTAATATATATTTACATTACTGCATTACAGTGTAACTCAACATAAATGTGGTTACATCGCACCATAGTAATTTGCTGTACTTAGTTTGCAATTAGTATTGTGGTTACATGAGACGAAGATTTCCATTTGAATCACCTTATAATCATCCCATTGGTGAGGGATGGATTCTTTTTCTAGGTAACAGATAAGGCCAACACCTGACTCTGAACATTGGGGAAATTAGGTCAGTATCAATTTATCAGTATCTGAAATCCCAGCCTGGAGGAAAAACATACCACAGGCTGTGCGGGACCACACTGGAGTTATATTCTGGAGCACAGTGGACAATCAAGTTCTGTAAGAGAAGTCTTTACAGTGTCAAAAGAGGTTGTCCCTGACTCCCATTGAGAGTTTTATTGGTTTGTTTTAATAGTTCCACAAGCACAGTTTGGCAAGGAACCAAAATCTGCTACTCAGGAATAAGTCCATTTGATGAGGGTTTGGCTATCGTACATTATTGATTGGGATTAGAATGAAAAGAGGAACATAGCAGTTGGCCATTTGAGGCCATCTAGGCTGCCTTAATTTATGGAGGCTGTGCAAGATGTTAGACCTTAGTTTTAAAGCCTGCTATATAAGAAATAAGTGTCAGCACTGGACTGCTTAGGAGAAACATTGTCTTACATACAAGAAAGACTGTGTGTTAGTCCCAGTTCTAAAATAGATTAACTGCATGACCTCAAAAAAGTAATCCACCTCTCTAAATGTGTTTCCCTCAAGGATGGAACAGGAAAAATATTATTTGACTTGTGTCTTTCATAGATTCTTTAAAAATTAAATTCAGATGTACTTGTAAGAAAAAATAGAGAGGCATTTCTTACTCACCTCACCCAATTTCCTCCAGTGGTAATATCTTGCAATACAATAGAAATTTAGTACATCACAGCCAGAATAGCAAGATTGATGCAGTCCAGACCCAGAACATTTTATCTTCACAGGGCTTTTTCCTCTTGTTCTTTCATATCCACACTTTAACCCCTATGTGCCTCCCCGCTTTTTATTTTGTTACCGGGAATCAAACTCACGAACTTGTGCTTACCAGGTCTGCGGTGTGCCACTGAGCTATGTCCCCAGCCCCTGGGTTCCCATTTCTAACTCCTGACACCTATTAACCTGCTCTCAGTTTCTATAATTTTGAAATTGTAAGAACACTTTATAAATTAAGACATATAGTATGTATTTGGACTCACTTGTTTTTTTTCTCCTCAGTGCAATTCCCTGGCAATTTGTCCACACATGTTTGTGAATCATTCCTTGATATCACAGCCAAGTACTATACAGCATGGATATAACACAGTTTGTTTACATTTATAAGTTGGAGGAGCATCAGTGTTGTTTCTGTTTTATGGATAAAAAGACTAAATTTGCCTAGAACATTCACGTGCAGATTTTGTGTGAACAAAAGTTCTGAGTTCTCTGAAATATCAGTTTAAAACTGTAATTACCAAGTATGGCAGTTTATGAAAAACCATTGAACTTCTTTCTAGTACAGCTGTACTGTTCTATAGTTCCCTCTGAAATGCACATGTGATTCAGACTTTTCATATCATCACCAGCATTCAGTACTATCAGTACTTTTTATTTTAGCCTTTCTGATGTATTATACTACTGTGGACTTAATGCACATGTGATTCAGACTTTTCATATCATCACCAGCATTCAGTACTATCAGTACTATCAGTACTTTTTATTTTAGCCTTTCTGATGTATTATACTACTGTGGACTTAATTGACATTAGCCCATGGATTTAACAGACATTAGTGATATTGATTATTTATGGACTTTTAATTATCTTTTTACATGTTTTTGCCATGTATGTACTCTTTTTTATAAAATGCATGTTTATGCCTTTTGCTCATTTCCCATTTGTTATTGTTTTTGTTGTATTTCTTTGTCTTTATTGTTGAATTTTGAGAATTTATTATATATCCTAGATATGAGTACTCTGGTAGACATGATAGCTTTTTGTGATATTAAACATGTATATTCCATACATATTTTCTTTAGAATTTTATCTAAGCACAGTATTTGATTTTTAATTGTTATAAATAACATTGTGTTATTTGATTTCCAAATGTTCCTTTGCTTTATACAGAAATCTGATTGATTGTAACATATTAATTGATTATATTCTGTAAACTAAAATAATTAAATTATTAGTGCCAAGACATTTTTCTTTATACATTTTTAAGATTTTCTACATATGGACAATCACATCCTCTACAAGTAGAAACCATTTTTTTCTTTCTTTGCCAGTGTAGAAGCTTTCTAATTCTTTTTTTATCGATTTAATCCACAGACTAGAACATTTAGGGCTAGGTTGAACAGAATGAGTGAGAGTCGACATCCTTACATTATCCTGGCTGTTAAAGAGAAAATATTCAGTCTCATGTTCAAGTGGAATGTTTGCTCTTCATGTTTTATAGATCATCTTTATTAAAAAGTTGCTTTATTTTCCATTTTTAAAGTATTAATTGAAATATAATCATATATAAATTCGCATATTTAAAGTGCAAAATCCAATCATTTCTAAGTTCTTTCTAGTCTTAATTTTCTGCACGATTTTATGATGAATGTTATGTCAGTTAGGTACTGAAAGCCTGGAGATAGTAGCTCAAATGTGATGGCAATGTCTAAAACTCCTATGTAGAGGCAACAAAATCATCATATCAAAAATTAAAGGCTTTAAATTAAGTCTTGGGTAAAATATATGTATACACGCATATACATTTACTGAGATTTACTTACAAAACAGTTGATGCTGACACAAGAAGACTTTACATTTTAGGATATATTTTACACTAAAGAAAAAAATTTTATCTATGTGAGATGCAACTTCTATCATTTCAAAATTGACAACTTGGTAATTTTCTGATAAGACATTTATCATAATAATTAATATAAATGTTAGATTAATCTATCAAAGAGGCCTGCATAAACCATAATTTTACCAAAAGAGGTGACTTCTCTCTGATGGAACAATTCAGTGTGGTGTCACCTATGGCCTATGACGTTGTTGGTTTCATTGTTGACGCTGAATTATTGACATATTTTTGTTCTGATTGCAGGTGAAGGAAAAAAAAAGAGACAGAAAGTTCAAAAGCCGAGTTTTTGTAAAGATGATCAGGTAAAAATTTTATCACTTCCTTTCATATCCTTAATCATATAGCCACATCTGGTCACATCTATCCACAAGTGGGTACGGAATGCAGTGTCTAGTTGGACATTCATATGTTGTACAAAGAAAAGAAAGGCAGAATAGATTGGAGAAACTACCTGAAACTTTCTACAATTGCTCATTTTACTCTAGATTTCTGTTCAGAAGCCTTAAAATTTGAATGTACTTTTAGTTAACCTGAATAAGAAAGAATCTTTAGCTTCTACTGTTCAATTAACCTAGACAAACAAGGTGGCAAGGAATTTAGCTCAGTGGCATAAGTGCCTGCCTGGCAAACGTGAGGTCGTGAGTTCAAGCCCCTGTTCCAAAAAAATAAATAAATAAATAAAAAATACAAGATAAAAATAAATAAATAAATAAATAACCTAGACAAATTACACATCACAGATTGTCATATTAAAGATTTGTCTAGGTTCAGAGAATTCTTTAAAATTGTGTGAACAACTAGATACAGAAATTATTGAACACTGTGATTTTTTACCATATATATTTTGCTTCCTAAAGGTTTAAGACACTTTGGGAAGTTTAATTTTCCTTTCTTAAGACCATGAAGGCCTTTTTGACATTTTGTGAGTTTCTGAAAATTTTTGCTGCCTTTTAAATAAAAGTTTGTGTTATTCTAATTCACATTCACATGACAAATTGTTAATCTGACAACCAGTGAAAGCACAATAGGAGTTCCTGAACCCCATGCAAGTCTTCAGGCCTTTATGAACATGTGCAGAAGCATTTGGTTATCTTAACAGTCACCAACCAAATGCTTACTTCACTGCAATTGGAAAGCAATTTGGAAAATCACTCATAAATATGAAGGCCAAATTTTCTCCTGAAACAAATGTTTTCAACTGAAACAAATGCTTGGGTTGTTCACAAGTGCCCAAACCAAATATTTTCTTCTAACAATGAGCATGTTTCCAAGTTATCCACACTTTGCATCATTTACTAATTAAACAAGACTTCATATTAAATAAAAGTTGATACTATCTCACACTTCTATTTTACTTGCTTTTAAAGATAAAATAGGAGACATTTATCCACTATGAACTACTGTACTCTCTTTTGAAGTTAGTACTTGAGGACTAAAACCTGTACTTACACTAATTTCCCCTTTCTGAGATGCTTTACATAACTTCTACTTGTGCGTTTTTTGTTTCTTGTTTATTTGTTATCAACCCCTCATATCTTCTCTAGGAGTCTTTCCTGTTTAAATTAAATCCATAAGTAGTCTATATATATTCTTATGATTTTTATATAATGTGTCTATTCTCTGCTCTACTGTAAGCAAAATAAGTCCACAACATTATGTGATTTATATAAAACAAACAAGTTTCCAGATAAATAAATTAAAAGTAGTACATGACTCCCTGTGTCAATTTGAAGATTAAATGGAATACTGTGTGTAACGCTTAGTGCCTGACTCAGAAAAGTAATTAAGTTTCTTCTCCAGTAAAATACAAACTCAGTGATGTCAGAATTTTTCCCACAAGTACACTCATGGAGTTTAAAAAAGTGTTAAAGTTACAATACATTTTCAATATACAGTTAATGAATGAGTAGATAGGAAAGCAGAATTCAAACATATATGGAGGAAAAAGTTTTGTTATACTAATGGACTTGAAAGAATTAGATAGATAGATAGTTGTGTAAACTTCAACTATCTAATGATAAAGTGACTTCAGATAGAATGTGAGAGTGAACATATATGAAACAAGATATAGACTAAAACATTTCAGGTTGGAGGCACTGTACATAGTTCGAAAACATAGGAACATCTGATGAGGGTCAGTCTTGAATATGTTTGATTTTTTCCATGTGCTTTAATTAAAATCACCTTACTTTGTAAGATACCTAGAACACAGATATTTAAAACACAGGCAAAGTTTAAAATAATATGATCAGAGTTCACATAGAAAATCCCTAACTAATTCATACCAGACAGTCTCAGTCATTGGTTGATATCATCCACTAGTACATATAAAATATATAAAAATACTTGAGATCAACTTTTAAATAAGACAGAACATGACAAATATACATACAGTGAGGTGTAAGAGTAAATATCACTGCAAGAAGAGACAGCAAGGCAAAATTTAAAGAGCAAGATAGAAGTGAAAGAAGGCGACAAAGACAGAAGAAAAGAAACACATCATTGAAAACACTGCAAATATAAAAACTGACTTTCCAATGCATTGCAAAATGTGCATGACACTGACATTAAGATCAAATCATGGCATCGTTTAAATATATGATGCTGATTTGTCCTGGTTTGTTATTGGTGAAATGGTGTGGTCTTGCAATTATTATAGTTTACATGAAGTTCAGAGCTAATTTATCCTACCAAGGAATGGATATTGATATTGTGGTCCCTTTCGGCTACTTCATTTTTGAACTGGTCCAAGGATATGTACCTTTCATGATGATTGCTGAGGGCAAGCAAAGGCACACACTAGGAGCAGCCTCCTTGTGAAGGATGCCAAACACCGAGAAGTTGGTTGTGCCTCTTTGCACAAGAATGTTAAAGGGCTTCTGTGGCACAAGCCACTGAGTAGATACAAAGCTACATGTGAAAACTTAGCATTTTAAAAATGTGATTTAAACCTTTAAATTTTGAAACAGTTTGAATATACAGCTCTCAGTTTGGTTTTGCTCTTCGTTATTTCATTCTTTTACATATCAAGAAGCACAGATTGTTTTTATTTTCTATCACGAAAAATGATTATTTCTTTTTGTCTTTTTCCCGTAGTAGGCTTGCTTATATGCTTCCAGTTAACATTCATTTAATTTTAAATATGGGTACTTGTTATATCTCTTTAAGGACTACAAATATATATATATATATATATATATATATATATATATACATATATATATAACACAATATATAATTTGTATAAGCATCCTACAAATTTTATCCAGATCTTAATTGTTCAACATTGAAAGTAGTGTGATTTTTCTAATACATATATATGTATATATATATATATATATATATATATATATATATATAAAGGAACAACAACAAAATTTATTATTTTATGTTTTCAGTGATGAAAGTTTCAATCACAGTATTTGAATTATGCTTAATAAGTTTTATTTTATTTTATTTTATTTTTTTGGTACCAGGGATTGAACACACAACCTCATGATGACCAGGCAGGTGCTTATGCCACTGAGCTAAATCCCTGGCCCTATTTTTTGAGACAGGGTCTCTTTATGCAGTTCAGGCTGGCCTTGAACTCACTTTGTAGCCCAGGCTGGTCTTGAACTCACAATGATCCCCCTACCTCAGCCTCCCGAGTGCACCACCATGCCCGGCTAATACGTTTAGAAACAATTTTCCTCCAGTGCTTTATTTTACCTTTTTTTAAAATTTAAAAGTGTATGCATATTAATGGGGTACAATATAAAATTTTATACACATATACATTGTGTAATGTTTAAAACAGGTTAGACATATCTAATCAGATATTTATCATTTCTCATGAGAAACAATTCAGTACCTTTTTTCAAGCTTTATGTGTTACAAAAAACAGAATGGTAATCCACCAGAGTTATCTTACTGTGAAACAGGCAACGGAACTTCTTGCTCGCATCTAACAACAGCTTAGTATCCATTGATCAAACTTTCCCATCCTTCATTCACCACTTTCCCTAGTATCTAGAAACAAATGTTTATAACTTGACTTTAAAAAAATAAATAAAATAAAATAAAGAGGACCCGGGATTTAGCTCAGGGGCACAAGTGCCTGCCTGGCAAGCTCAAGATCAAGAATTTGATGCCCAGTACCAAAAAATAATTGTTTTAATTAAATTATTTTTTTATTTAAGCAGAAAAAAAGATATATATAACAAAGACAAAAAGCAAAACAGACGAACAAATGACTAGAATAAATGCACAACAGTAACATTACAGGTTCACAAAACAGAATGATAGAAACTTGACAATGGTTGCAATATTGCGTATCGTCAACTTTAAAATGGTTGTTTACATTAACAGATATAAACATGTAAAATTGATTAAATTTTAGAAAAGAAGAATGGGTAACAATTCATACAGTAAACATATGGTATGGAACAAAAACAAAGTTCTGGAAGTAATATAAGTGTTGCAAAATAATGCAAGAGGGTAAATAAACAAAATCTTTAGCATTAAATTCCTATGCAGTAACCAAGTGTGGACCATGGAAAAGTCTTTGTAGGAACCTAAACACAGAAGAAATAAAAAGTTTCAAAGCTAAGCTTTACATCTGTCTGAAAATATTCCCAGGTGCAGAGCATGATCTGTGAAACACTTTATTCAGAAGTACGTCTCTGGCTCTGCCCCTGCCTCTCTGTCTCTGTCTCTAAGTACAAAGGAAAAATTGAGTCTTTCTGATGAGATATAGCACATGTTTTAGTTAAGGCTGTCTTTGTGATTACCCCAACTATGAATGTCATGAATATTTCAGGGAAGCTTCCTCTTAATATCATCCATAAAAGTCAATTCCAGGGTTTGAACTAATTTGTCAGAAAATAAATCTTAGTAGGTCACGGAAATGTTGCCCAAGTATAAATGATCTAGTTTCTAGTTATGAAACTTAATAAATTGTTTTTAGTAAAAAATAAATAATATATGGGTATTTGGTAAGGCTTTTTACCTGAATTATAAAAGACATTTACTTAGCAATAAAGATGAATTATATATATATATATATATATATATATATATATATATATCAGCAGAAAAGTCTAATAATATTATTGAATGCACATTGAGCACCCAGCTACTTAAAAGCAATATTTCCACTACTTTAAGGCTCTTTGCATGACTTTTTCCCATGTTACTATATTTTCTCTCAGAAAACAGCTTTTCTCTTGAATGTCATTTTTGCTGTTTCCTTGCTTATATTTATGATGTACTGAAATTATATTTAATCTCAATAAACATTGCTTAGTTTTTCTCATTTTAACTATACAAGTTGAATCAACTGTACACTTTTGTCTGGAAGTTTTGTGCCTTGGATGTTATTCTTAACATGTAGTCATATTGTTATTTAGACCTTTTATTTGTTTGTTTTTACTTGTGTGTAACATTTTGAAATTCATAATGCATTTACATATTCTGTTGTTGGTAGGTACTTCCTATTTTCTGCTAAGACAAACAGTTTTGCTATGGTCATTCTAATATGTGTCTCCAGATGCACATCTTTCTTTAAGGTAAATGCCAAGGAAAGTGTCTCTGGGACACCAATATGGCCATCTATCATTTTACCAGGTCATGAATATTTTCTTCTAAGGTGTTTTTTAATTTAAACCAGTATTACAGCAATATTCCAATCTCTTCTTAGTGTCATATGTTCTTCTTTATGTTAACTGCTTTTTAATCTCCACCTAAAATAGAGAAATCACATCTCATTGGCTTTAAATTTTATTTCTGCAATTAGACTTAGTTTTGGAAAAAATGCATGTTGGTAGCTCTTCATTTGTTTATTCAGAGCTTTTTTTTTTTTTTTTTTTTTTTTCGGCACCGGGGATTGAACTCACAACCTTGCACCTGCCAGGGCAGGCGCTTAAGCCGCTGAGCCAAACTCCCAGCCCTAGGTTTTTGAGGTAGGGTTGCACTATGTAGCTCAGGCCGGCCTTGCGCTCGCGTTGTAGCCCAAGCCGGCCTCAAACTCACAATGCTTCTCCTACCTCAGCCTCCTGAGTGCTGGGATTAAAGGTGTGTGCCACCACGCCCGGCTTATTCAGAGCTTTTGATCATTTATTTTGACTAGACATTTTTCTTTCAATCACCATTAATTTTTTCTTGATCAGCTATGTCTTATGTTAACTCTTTCTGTTTCTAAATTTTTATTTTGTATTTTCATGAAATTTTGAACAATTAAAACTTTAAATATTACAATTGACAAATCTGTATCTCTCTTTTGCTACTTGATTCTTAATGAGATATTTTTTATTAAGAGTGCGTTACATGGTATTCATCACTACAGAATTCTGGAAGTGTTGTTTTATTTTTATATTAAAGTTTTTAACCCATTTAGAATGATTCTTGTGCATAGCACAAGGGTTCTTATATTTAAACACATATAGATAGCTAATCGTATCAGTGAAATTTTTATGAAAATTTACAAATTCACACAGATCAACAAAGATGGCTTTATAATGAACCAATGGTTTATTTTTTTCTGTGCTTTCTGTTATACCTCTTGTTCTTTTCTTAGTTTGTAGATCAATAGCATTAATTTAGTTACCATAAGTGTTTAATACTGTACAATATCTGGTAAAGCAATATATTTTTGTGTTCTTCAAAGTAATGTCTTTGAATTTTTTGGCATTTTCTCTTTGATATAAATTTTCAAATCATCTTAACAACACTTAGTACAAACTGCATGATTTTCATGTACCAAAGTTATAAGTCAATTTGGAGAACATTGACTTTTGCAAATAATAAAATCTTCCTATCTACAAACCTAGTACATGTCTCCATTTACTTAGGGTTTTTTCTTTAGTTTCTTCAATGAAAAATTTTTTCTTCAAAAATAGTTATCTTGAAATAGATACTTTATGAGATGGCTATAAATGACATCTTTTAAATTTACTTGGTGTATTTTTCTTGGTTGTTGTTGGCATGTAAAATGCCACTGGGTTTTACATTAAAATAGTAATGCCACCATGTCATCAAAATTTCTTATTAGAAATCAGTTTATTTGTAAATTTTTTCCCTATGTATAGAATTATACCATCTGTGAATAATTATACCTCAAAACTTTTTTATAGAAATGAAAAGGCAAAGCAAAAATCAAAATCCTCTCTCCTTCAGAACTCCTGACCTTTGTACTCAACCAAACCAATATTAATGAGACTAAGAAACATCTAATTTCTAATATTTTATGTCCAGGTGATTTTTAATACTGGAAATTGAACCCAGAGAAACTTAGCAGTGAGTGACATCCCCAGACATTTATTTTTTATTTTAATTTTTTCTTGGTATATGTTACAGTACATGATGTTTACATTCATTTTGAGGAGTGGGTACATGTGCATTATACTAATTGCTTCCTTTTTAGTTCCCTTCCTCTTTCCACCCACCTCCGTGCCTCTGCCTCTAAATTCCCTTTCCTTGTTTTCGTTCTTGTTCATATTATTGATCTTATATTTATGACATATAATGTTCATATTGAGTTGATCAGATTCCTTTACATGGAATTCTTAATTTTACTTATTTCCCCTTTCCCTCCCTTCCTTCTCCCCCCTCAGTCTCCTGGACCCCTACTCATTTACAAGAACTATATCCTCTTGTTTCCTTCTTTCCATCCTTTTTTATTATCTTTCTTTGTAGCTTGACTTACTCGTGAGAGATACCAAAAGATACTCAAGCTTTTGTGAATGGTTGATTTCACTCAATATTATAGTTTCCAGATGTATTCATTTTCCTACAAATGTCTCAAATTTGTCCTTCTTTATAGTCCAGTAATATTCTGTTCTGTGTAGATGTCATTTTTTTTGTTGGTCTCTTTGTCTGTTGACATTTATACTGACTGCTTCCAGGATTTAGCTATTATTATTACTGCTATAAATATTGTACACCCGTATCACTATAGTATGTTGTCTTTAGCTCTTTGGGGAAGATATCTAGAAGGGAAACAGCTGAGTTCTATGGGCTTTCTAATTTCAGTTCTTTGAGAAATCTCCAGAATGAATTCCATATGAGTTGTACTAAGGCAAGGTCTTACTAACTTGCTGGGCAAGACCTGAACTTCAAATTTTCCTGCCTCAGTCTCCCAAGTGCCAAGATTACCTACCTTCAAGATGCAGTTTTAAAAATCAAATCATGAGCATTCTGCAGAATCAAATTACATCATTAATTCCTAGGAAGTCTTCTAATGTCAAACGTAGTTTAACTATATTTACAATGACTTGCTTTATGATTCACCTGTGCATTTAATTAGTTGTGAGAAAGATATTTTGTATCTTATTTTCTTCTTTTATTAGCCTTTTCAAAACTGCTGATTTTAATGCAAATACACTATTAGAAAAAAATAGTATATTCCACTTTCATAATACTTTGTTTTTCGGAGGACATTTACATCTCTATGTAAATGGATCACTGTAAGTATCCTGTGATTTGAGATGCCATTGCAGTATTTTTTCAAGTGAGTACTTTATCAAATTTCATTAAAATAGAGTAAAAAATATGTTGGGATCATTTATCATTTATTCCATATTAATAATCAAATAAACCATTATATCTCTTTATGGTTAAATTATAATGGTGACTTTTTTTTAAGAAACAAAGGTATTATTATTATTAGGAAAACATTGACTACACAGAAATATTGCTTTTCATTATATCTAACTCACATTCTTCCTTACTTTTCATTCATCAATACTAAATGATAAATATTGTCAAATCATTTGGATTTATGAAACTTAGTTGTTACTGTGTTAAATAAACAAATTTATTTCTATACATAATAAAGAGTTTGGGGCCTATCTTGATTTAGACCATAGGGAAAAACTAGAAAGAAGTATTTTGGTTAATCTGATAGCTATTTTTGCTTTCCTAATTCCTCATAAGAATAAAAATGTAAGCATAAACACCAAAATATAATAGAATATGAGCACAAAAATAAGGCAAGTGTTGATTTATTCATATTCTCTTACATAATTCTTACTGCAGAGTAAGGTCTCAGGCCATACTTAGAAAACTTGCAACTAAGGGTTTCACAGCGAAATGAATCTTACCACTTCAGTTTTTAAAAATGTTTTAATATTCTTACAGAGATAACATCGACGGGTCACATTTTGCCTGGAATGTGATTACCCACCCAGTCCATACAGTATTTCTCTTGTAACAGCGTTTTGTATGTGCTGTGCTAAATCAGTAACCTTGGGCGCTGCACGTGGTAGTTAAGTTTACCACCCCTTTAGACAGAGAGCAAGAGGAGAATTAAGATATTGCTGTTAGCCATGTGTATTAACTCACCATCTAACATGAAAAAAAGTAATGATTGAACCCTCACAATGGTGCAGTATAGGGAGCTTTTAATAAGGGAGTTTAATCTCCTTTAGAGCAAAGCCACACTCTTTCTTGGTTGCCCTAGGTTTTTGGCAAGGTTCCCAGAAGCTGCAGTCATTCATGAGCCACCCACTCTGTTCTTAGGAAAATTGTATTGGGATCTTCACACAGTGCAACTAATGCTCTCATTTTGGACGCTTCATCTGTAAAAAATCCCTTCACACATGTATATACATGCACACGGCGCTTAGCCACCACCAAAGAATGGAGAACTACTGGGATTTGAACCTATACTTGCAGGAAGTACAAGGATTTCAAACCTAACGTGCTGACTATAAAGCCATTCCCTCTGGCTGATTATTCTGGAATTAAAATGTAGTTTATGTTACACAAGCTTGGAAAATTCCCAAATCAAATAAACTTGTTTAGAAAGGTTGTTCTCCTCTGTTTGGATATGCTGAAATCACCATTTTATCAAACCACCTTGATCTCTTCGGTGTTTCTAATGCACTCCATGCTGTCATTCACACAAACTCTGTGTAAGTTGAATAAGCTTTTTCTATCAGTGAGAGAATGCTAATTGTGACTGCAAAATGCAATGCAGTGCATAAGATATTTTTACTTACTTAAATTCTAGGCCTATGATATAATTAACTGTATATTGTATTTTGAAGAGAAAGAAAAATATCTTTCGTTACTTATTGTGTGTTTAATATAATAGGGTTTGAGATGGTGTCTTAACTGGATAAATCAAAATGGACTATATATATATTTTTGTCCATATATAACATTTGCTCACAGATATGAATAGTGTATTTTTATATAAATGGTGACTGTCAATTTAAATAATACAGCTGCCCTATATTTTAGTTCCTTTATTTTAAAAAGTTAAATACTATGTAAATTTTCTAAGTTCGAAAATGCACAGATAGAAAGCCTTGCAGGTCAGCTGTTACATATGTGTAAATATGCAAATTCTTTAACACACATACATTTACACACCCATACTCACATGTATATCTGTCATTAAGCAATTAAGCAGAAAAAAATAAATGGAATATAACATCTGCTAGCACTACTGATAGAATAAAAAGTAAAAGACGATGCTGATTCTGTCTGTTCATTATATGCAGTTTTACTCAAAATTTCGTTGCAAAAATCAGGTCATTTTAAGCCTTGGAAAATATATTTATAGCAGTTAAGCTATTTTAGATATTGAAGTTGTGTGATTCTCACACAATTTTGACATGCAATTATGAGGGGATCCTTTAGAGCTCCAGATTTGGATGTGGAAAATTCAGATGTCCTAAAATATTTCTCATTGCCTGCATGGTGGCTGTTCTGTTCTGTCAACCTCACACACATACTTGTAGTTTCTTTGTTAGAGAGACACTGTCTTTGATATTGTCATGTTGTATTTCCTCAGAGGATTTTCTCCCCTAGGGCTGAATGTGCTTTTACAGAATTGACTTCATTAATTCTTAGAACATTTCTGTGATTTTTTTTTTAAATTGTTGACAGAGAAACTGAGGTACTTAGATGATTAAGTAACTTGCAGATGGTTTCTGAGTAGGTTAAGAATAGAACCAAATCATTTGCTTGTGGCTTTAGTACTTGATTTGTTCCCAGGCAGTAGCACATTTATGTCAAGAAAACAGTATAAATAAGATATAAGCAAAAATTGGCAAGCTTCATACCTACTTTCTATTACACTTATTTTTTGGACATATGCATATTATCAGCTTCATTGACATCTTTCTTGTTTAAACTGAAGATGACCTGCTCTCTCCAGGTCTAGCACTTTTTATTGTTGTTTTATTTTTTTGAAACTGAACACTTGAAAACAACAGGTAGAACAAATCCAATTTTTCCTGACTCAGTTATCCCAAGTAGGGTCAATCTGATACCTTCTGTGATTTATGATTGGTTGTCAAACAATTAATTAGATAACATGAGTTGAGTTAGAGAACTTCTCTTAAAGTATCTCAGTTTTATATAAATGTAAAAATATAAATGACTTTATATAAACTAATATATACATATTCTATAAACAATTGTGCTAAAAGCTATAAATTCCCTTATTGACATTTGCAAATAAAAAATGAAAAATATTTAATTGGAAAATATAGAATTCTGAATATGTGCCCAAAAGATATTCCTGTAAGAAGACGAAGATAATAACATCATTTAAAATCCTACACATTATAATAAAATAAAAATAAACTAGTATATAGTTATGCCCAATTGTACAACTTTTTTACTTGTCTCAAAAAATTAAAATTGTTTAGGAAAATCTAAACAAATTCAATGATTTATATTGCATAAACATTTTATTAATTTATGTTGCCAATTTATATTAAAATGCTAATTTTTTAAAAAATATACATAAGTGGAGCTTCTAAGAAATTATAATTAATTACATTTTAGTTAAAATAGAGGACAACCTACAGCAATAACAACATAATACTAATATTTCTACTTTTCTCACTGAAATATTTAATTATATCTTAAGTGTTTTCTACAGCAAATATGCCATTAGGGCTGTTTAAATAAGAAAATTAAATCAAGTATGATTCTGAATTGACATTTTCATTTTGACTCATCCCATAATGTTTTACTTGTTTTCCTGAAATTAATTTATCAAGTTTTAAATCTCTCAAGCCATGTAAAATGAGATATTATAAATGGGTTGCATTTTCTAACCTAAGCTGGTTTAATGGAATTTTATATCCTATGTGTGAATGCAAATGTTTAGTTTAAAATGTATTGAAGAACCAGGTGATAATTTTACTGTAAAAATATTGCAATGTAATTCAACTTTCTTAAGTGGAATACTTAAGTCATTTAATTTGGGTTAGTATGTTCTTTTAAAACTACATTTCTTATATTGCAAATACTACCTTGTCAGGTACATTTTTGGCAGGCATATTATTTACAAGTTAATACGATAAAATACATTGAATAGTTACTGTGTTATTTAAATTTTCAACATCATCATAGAATCAATTTTTTCATTTTACTTTTGCATTTTCCTTTCTGTTAAAATTGTAATATTTAATATGAGAAAAAATATTAACTTTGAAATAAAATTTAGCATTTATGCAAGTATCATTGTTTTTAAGATTTAATGTTACTTTATCAAAATAATAATAGTCATCTAAGATTGAAAAAGAGCAAAATCATGATTAAAGGATCAAATCAGAAACCTAGAGCAAAAGATTAAGTTTATGAAAATTTTCTCAAACAAAGAAAACAGTATTTGACAGTAAATTAGTAATAAAATCTAGATAAACAATTGGAAATAATGTAAAGCATGTTTTTATAAAAAATAAACCCCGATTCAAATGTGGTTGCTAAAAAACTATTGGCATTATACAGAAACTAAACCTAAAAGATCAGTTCCAATTGCCATATGCATTCAGACATTTTGCAAAGTTTCGACATTGAAATATTCACATTTTAAATATAGAGATGAACTTCAGCACACCAGAAAAAGTCACAGAGATTGCATTTTATTAGACAGTATGACCAAGCATTTAAAAGGTATTTTTATATTTGACATATGTAAGAAAAATAGAGGTCTGGCGTTTTTTTGTTTCAACTTGGGTTGCAGAGAGGAAATAATCAGTTCTGTGATCATCTCATCCGTGGCAGGCCTCACAGAAGAGAACGGAAGCTGGTTAGATTCAGAGATTTCCAGTGATTCTTGAAACAAAGCAAGGTAGGAAATCTCGAAGCTTTCACAGAAAAACTGTGACACTTGCCTCAAGTTAAGGACCTCATTCCTTATATAACTATGAATGAAAACAACGATTTTTAAAAGCATGTGCCTAGTGCAATGACTTGCTTCTTCTTCCAGAAAAAAAAAATTGCAATGTAAAATTAATTTTCATTTCTTTCGTCATCCCTCAGCAACTCCTTCCTATCATAATTTGGAAAGAAAAAAGCAAAATCAAGTTTCAGAGATGTTCATTCAGCTGAAGAAGTAATGCATTTTAGTCATTTCTATTATTTCTTGAGACAGGTTTTACCTACCTTCGTATGTGGTTTACATAGAGATTAACCAAACAAACAAACAAGCAAAACAACTGAACAGCTAAAAGAGTGCTAATTATGACCAGTCATACTTTCATTGACCTGCCACGAATCATCTCATTTCAAATATGTTATTTAGCTTTATGAATATTTCTGATTGTAGAAACTTAATATTCAAAATATGTGCATAAAGTGATTAATTAAGAAAATCTATAGACAATAACCTATGCAATTCCTTTCCTTAATGTCTAGTTAAGGATTTTTTTTAAAACGCAATCATATTTAAAAATAAACTATTTAATTATGTGTTAACTTCACTAGGAAATATAATTGGTTTTCCTGTCAGTAAAGGAATAAATAAAAATTTATATTTTGCTCATCACAAAATCATAGAGATAACAATACTGACAGTACAGAAGAAAGTTCCCTCAAATCAATTCAGTTTTTGAGGAAAGCATTTCAATCGTAATGTAACCTACACTGGTTAACAAAAGATATTTCTCGAGCTTTGGTTAGAAATGTAATACAGTAACCTAGAATTACCTTACATTTAAGTTTAGCAACTACCATTTTCATACCTTGCAGAGTTTAAAAAGCTGTCTACTCCCATCTAGTGGTCACATCTTTAAACATCCGTCACAAAATTAGCAGCCAGAATGGTCTCTGTACTAAGGCAAATGGAACTGCTGTTTTATTGTCAGAATTAAATAATTAATGCAGTTAACAACATCTGCATAGATTAAGTAATTCAGGCTCATGGGTTTTGTTGATAGCAGTAATTTTAAAAGCAGCATAAAATGGTTTTAGTCTGATTTATGAAGCGTAGCTCATGCTGCCAGAGCTGCATGGAACTCATTGACTAAAAACTCCCAGGATCACTCAAGAGAATTGCCATAGTTGTATAGTCAACAGTTTCTTATGAATATTTTATAAAATGTCTATCTGTAAAGAGGAAGAAAGTTCAAGCAATAAGGTCCTGTGTGTGCAGCTAAACTCCAGAATGTAAAAATAGATAATTGATCTCTTGAAATTCTTGAAAAAAATTAGATTGTCAATTTTCAAAATACAGTACATGTTAAAATTGTTACAATGTAATCTTTACCTTTTGTGTTCAAAGACTACAAGACAATTGTTATATTAATGATATTTGTATTCTAAAAAAAGTAAATAAAAACAAAAGGAAAAAAGATCACATTTTATATTTCAAGAAAAAGAAAAGTGTGTGTTTTAAATTTACCGCTAAGATTGCAGCATGTGATTTGCTAATATATATTTGTATTTAAGGTAGTATATTCACATATGTTGTATTAACTGAAGCTGAAAGTTTAAAGCTACCTGAAATTTTAAAGATAGCAAAAGACAGTTCCAGCATGTTCATTAGCAAACAAACTGGGGAGAAACATTTTACACAATGGGGAAAATCACTCCATTTCAGCACAGGATTAAAACTTCATAATGTCTCTGCAATCTGCTCATGCTAGCCACATATTCTGTCCCAGAAAGACGAGATGTAACAGTTGTGAACTAATTATACAACAAAGCAGATCTGTTTATTTTACTCATTAAGACAATGGAGTGCCTTTATATAAATACTACACTAGATGTTTCACAAAAATGGAAGGTTGGATCTCTATTTGAAGAGACAAGAATAACATACATGACAATTCCAAGCAAAGGAATAATTGTCTCATGTCATACTGCCTGAATTCTGAACTAAGTGAGAAATCTCAGCAATCAGGAAGACTTTCTGGGAATCAGGAGGATTGATCTGAGACTTAAGAGAGTGTGCCTTGTCTAAGAAGCAAATAGCATAATAGCTTAACTACTAATGAAGACATAAAGTTTAGCAAGAATTAAGTACATTTGAAGATTATTCTCAGAAAATCAAAGAGGGTTGAAGTAAGGGAAAGACAGGAGAGTTAGGAAAATAGTTTGGGACAAGCTAGAAAGAATCCTCAATGTCTGATAATATAACAAAGCTGACTATACTGAGGTTAGATAAATGAGTTTTCCTTGGGATTATAAATCTGAATTTTGAGAGCAATGTAATACATGAATCTTTGCTTGAACAGAAGGAAAAAACTCAGCAACTTGTTTTCTTACATTAAAATTGTAAGCGTTGTGACAGTGTTTAGTTGATCATGATAAATTGGAAGCGTACAGGTTTTGCTTATTGAATCATATATATAAGCATCAAATATTCTTTAGTATCTTCTATATGTGAAAGATGAGTATTTATGTAGGATTTACTTTTAAATATTGTATTAAAAGCATTCTTGTGCTAAAACGATACAGATTGTATCAACATGCAAAGGTCATTTTTAGTTTTGAATGTTACAATGTGGAAATTAATGATTAAATCAGAATTATAGCAGTTTTAGGATTGAATTATCAAGCCTAATGTATACCTTATATATAATTAATAAAACTTTTTTACCCCAATATGAGTGGCTTACCGATTAAATAGAACCACCACCAAATATAGCAAGGATAGTTGTTGGGAAATGAGATGACAGAAAGAACAATTATTTAAATCATTTTGAAAGAAATTAAATTATTTCATAATTTTCACTAATACGTTACTGCAAACGAGATAGTTAAAGTGAAACAACACAAATCTATTTGTTTATAACTGTTCCGGGCTTCAGGATGCTCCTCCATTGCCGCATTCCTCTGCTCACATTAGCATCGTGACTCCTTGTGCATTCAGCACTTATCACAGTACATAGATAATAAATACATGATATAGAGACATCGATAAATAAGTATGCATAACAGAAATTATATAAATATAAAAATGAGAGTAAAATATATTTAACATATGTTCCTTTGAAATCATTTCAATTAACAAAGTCTATTTCAATTAACAAAGTCTAAAATATAATGATGTATGGCATTATTCTGAGTAGATTTACAAATAGATTCACATCTGCAAACAAAAATATTTACTTGTGGCTAATAAGTTTTGGGGCAGATAAGCACAAAATATATTTAAAGACACTATTTCAGAAAAAAGTTGTGAATCTTGAAATGGAGAACACTTCTAATTGTATGAATTATCTTTATCATAGGTAAATATACTAACAGAATATATCCAGTATACAATTTTCATATATATTTGTAACAACTCACAGAAATGTCTATGATAAATCTATATATTTCTCTGTTGTTATTCACATGTGATTTTATATCCTAAACTAGTCTTCATTCCAGCCAGATATTCAACATGGGAAAAATACTTACACAATGAAACGAATCATTTCAGAAAAATATTTTGTAAAATAAAAAGTAATAAATTGGTATTATAAAGTAATACTTTACGTTTGTGGGGATGAGTGATCTTTCTAAGCTCCTAAACTTCATGTTTTCTTTTGCTGCTCTGTCAAAAGATATAGGATGACTCCATGACTTTGATGTGCTTTTCTCAAGTGACATCACGTCTAAAATCAATTCCAACAGATGAAAATATATTTTAATCATTTTGTTTACTTAGAACAGAAAGAAAAGCATATGAATTTTGATTAAGTAAATCAAACCAAACCAAACCAAACAAAAACACACAAAAATTTGCCTAGATGCAGACAGCTGAGTTAGATGACTGTGGCCCTGCAAGTGAATTATTCTGAATGGCATTTTATTTAGTTGCTTGATTTTAAACCTCATGCTCCCTCCCCCCCCATTTTAATATTGTAGCAAAGAACAAAGGCGATCAAGAGAAAAGGCAATACAGTCATTAAGTAGTAATTGGTAGAAGAAGCTTTGGGGTTAAAATTAATAAAACCAGCATGATGTACATTAAGACTGTATAAATATTTAAGGAACTACAGCCTGCTTGGAGATGTAAACCGATTAGCAAAACTACTTAATACAGACACACAAACATTTCAGGTAGATAAAATCAACAGAGACTCCTTGTTAGAAATACCACCAGTTCAATCGGAGAGTGCTTTATTTTTTAAAATTTCAATTGTCAAAATAAAGCACTTCTGATGTTTTGTGTAAAAGAATTCTGTTGTGTCTAATGCAATGTAGGAAATGGAATTGAAAATAAAATCATTATATATATTTTTTCTTTCCTTGTCAGGTCATGTAAAATAGACGCTATTTAATTTCACATTGAAATTAAAGGGAAATTCAAACAAAATATGAAGACCCATTCAGGATTTTTTTGCTGGTAATATTGATACAAAAGCTTGTCTATGAAAAAGGGAGCATTTAGAGATAAAATGATCATTCTTTATTTATTACATTTCAAGTACTAATACATTTTAAATAAAACTTTCAATGAAAAATTTTCAGAATATCTACTGCTTAAACATTTCCTTTTAAAATCTCTACTCTGCAAATTAGGTTGATGTAAATTTCATTAATTAATGTTAAGCACACAGCTAAGATTTTTGAAAATAAAACTTCTAACTGTATGTTTATTGACCTGCATGCTTGTATTTATTTAAACAAAATGCCTAGTAATTTATTGATATTTTATCATTTTTCTCAACTCTTTTTTTATCACACAGGCTTGAATCAGACAATGTTTAGAATTAATAATGTGTTGTAGATTATAGACACATAACATGAATAAGGACATTTTAAAAATTATCTGGTTAAAGCTGAAAGTTCTTTTCAAAATTTTTTTGGTTCAGCAGTTCCCTTGTTATCACACACAATTAGCATCAGGTGTACTGTGAACCATAAGATTTCTGTCTTGCATCAGGTTCCTTCACAAAGAACTGTATTTTTAGTATTTATGTGGTGAGTTACCATGAAAACATTAATACTTGTCAGTAGAATGCATCTGTATGGAATATATAAGGCCACTACACTGAAATCTATATTTGCAGTGTTCCGTGTGCATCTGTAGAGACACCAAATAAATGTTGCAAACAGGGAGAAGAATTATAGAATAGCCAGTAATGGTCAGTGAATAAATCAAAGCTTTCATTGCCATTGACAGATCACTTGGGGAAATGCTTCATAACTGGAGAACTCACTCTGAAAACATTCCCTCTGATTGATATTATGTACAGTGTGGGTCAGCTAACAAGATAAGACAATGATCCATCAAAAATACCTTGTCCCAAATATGTCAAATATTTAGGTTTTGTTATTCTTGTTCACGTTTCTCCACTTTTTCTCTCTGGCCTACTTTTCTCAGTAAAATAAAATGTCTGTTCTTCTATAACATTAATCTTCCACTTTTGGAAACATTCAGTATTAGACTTTTTTTAGACACTAACTTTTTTGGGTACTACATTTGAAGACTTTATAGTTAATACAAGTGGAAGATTTTTAATTATTTTTAAAACTAATTTTGCTGAGTTTAAGGGCAAATTATATAGAGGGTTGAGAAACATATTAACTTTTCTAAATTCTAGATTACACCTCAAAGTGTTGCTAGATAGATAGATAGTTGAACAGACAGGTAGAGATGGATAGACAGATAGGTAGATATCCTGATGAATAAAATGTAGATAGAATAACATAGTACTTTAGGCTACATCCAGCTAAGAAATGGATCATTGTAAAAGTAATCATTTTCATTTTCTTTTTGGTCTTTTAATCGTAAATAAAGCAATGTCTTTCAGACCTGAAAGGCATTTGCTAATCTACCTAGTACTTTATCCAGCACAGAAAGTATTAAATAGATCATGCAAGTATAATTTAATGTGTATTATGTGTAACAGATGCTGACATGAGAATCTCTGTTAATGTGCACTCAGTTTAGGAAAGCAGATCCTATCTGTCAATATCAAATAAATATTTCTGAAACACATTTAATTATATGTTTTACACAAAACATAAACTTTAAAAGTCATGGTCTCCAGCTTCCCTAGATAAAATGTGTCCCACCGAATTGCATGCAGTGAATGAAGGATCACTGTCTGGTAACACATACAAGTCTTCTTTAAGACGTAGGTCTTTTCTCCCTAACGTACCAGAAACACTGGGAATAACAGACTGTGTGTGACAGAAGTAGGAAATACTTTCATAAGTTTCACAGTCACTCTTACCAAATTCCCTGTTGATCAATATGAACTCCATATACTCATACCAGAAACTTTGAAGAATTCTAAAATGTATAAATGGCACAATGATAACAATAACTTGATAACTAAAACCTGTAAGTGGTACAATGATAACAATAACTTGAGCTAATAAATATATCAATTGTATCGGTCTTCAGGGAGAAACATCAATTCACTAATTAAAAAATTTCATTTTTCAAACTGCATTCCTTTTCATCTTTACTAACTGGAAGTATCTCTGCTTCTGGTGGGTAAAAATATTAAAATTTAATTAAGTTACTGTAGGACAATTGGAAGTTATATGTATCTTCTACTATCATAATATTTTGTATTACAGCACAATTATCCTTCCTGTAATGATAAAGTTAGACCTAAAATTCATTGAACATTCAGTATGTAACAGTGCCAAATACAGAAACATATTCTCTTACCCAATATGTTTCATGGTTAGATGGTAATAACAAAATATTTCATAAATTTACCATTTAGTTGCTTTGCTTTTGTGCTTCAAATTATGAATCACAGGCAAAGGCATTGCCGTTCTGTAGCTTGCTCAAATTAATGTATTATAAGTAATTTTTAAATACTGGTGCCAACAACATAATACTAATTAGTTTTGGGGGGTTAGAGAATTTTTAGTTTCTTTTTTGAGAATCATAACAATGTCATATTTTTAATATTAAAACATATTGCAATTGTATAATACTTACAGTCTTTACTGAAATCACATGACAGTTGAGAGATGCCAGGAAAGATAAACACGTACAAATTAGTTTCTACAGCCATCTTTGGAAAAAAAAAAAAAAAACAGAGTGAGAATTGCTAAAGTAGATTAAGAATTTTCTGTTAAGACTTGATCAGGGAATGACTAGGCCAAAGTGACAGTGAAAAGTTATATCACATATTCTTTGCTTAATAGAAAACATGTTTAAAATAGGAAACTGCAGTGACCAAAAATAAGATATTGAATAAATAACATAGGGGGATTCAGAATCTGAAAAATATTAATATCATGATTTTTAGAATACAGTCTGTGTATTTCATTGTATATAGTTCACAGGTCTTCTATAAACATTTAAAATCAATTCAAAGTAGCATAGACATGTTTGACTATATGTAATGCAATAAATTATACTTAAGAAATTTATTTTAAACATACTTAAAATAATACATATACAAACTTAGGAAAGTGAAGCAGGTAAGGAGGAAAGGGAAAATTAAATTTTTTAATAATATAAAACTAATATAATATATAAATTTGATAGACAAGAAAATACAATTTAAAATATGTACTTTTAAGTCAAGCACTAACAAAAGAAATGTAAGATCTAAATTTGATTATATCAACCAGCTACACAATGTGAGATCTAAGATCTGGTGTTAAGTAAAAATGACCCTTACTTTGCTCACTCAAGAAGAGAAAAGAAATAGAACATTGGGCATGAGGTAATTTTGACTCACTTGAAAGGATTATCTACCAGACAGTGTATCAGCAGAGATTGTTTAAATAGTAAAGGATTACAGAATCCATGTCAAACTAAAAACGACTGAAAACACACAAGGACCTCGCATGAGGCTGGGAAGAAAAAACTAATAGTGGTGTAGATTGAATTTTTATAAAATTCTCAAATGTAGGGTCAGATTTTTGTTTCAGTTTATTAAAAGAAATTTAGAAACTTGCTGATCCAGGTGACTCTGTGTAGACAGAAATGTGTACTCAATACATTCACACCATGAAATTTGATAACATTTTAAGGATCAATTTAGCATTTCAGTGAAGCTCATGTCATTAAAAATTAATCATTTATTACTTGAATACAAATTTATTTCTTCTGTCAATAGACAATATTGTTAAATAAATATTAAACTTCTTTTTCTTCATTCAAAATTTAAGAACATAATATGTACTTATACCAATGTGCACATCCCAAAAGAATTAAACAGATGTGATATCCTCATGACTGGTATTCTATATTCCATCAACCCATTTGGCCTCAGCCTCAGGGTGGCTATCTCAACACTTCCTATTTGTTTTGTTCATCCCCCTCTGATAAAATAATACATTTATTCTTCAATTTTAAATGTTTTTCTTCCATTTTTATAATAAGTAACTTACTGATTCATTTTTTCTTCAATGATCAAGTAAATCTACACGGAAAACCCACAACATGTCTGATATCTTCTTGAGCATTAAAAATAACGAGAATGAAGATATAATTTTAAACTTTCCAATGATATGTCTTTCCATGGTAATAAGTAGGTAAGCAAGTAATTATAAAAATTTCTAAAACTAATACAATATTTACAGAGCATTTACATACTGTCCTTGGAATCACAACGAATACATAGAAGGTACCTAGATAGACAGATGCATAGTGTACATAGATAGCTAGGTAGACAGATACACAAAATGAATTCTTTGCCTTCTTACTGCTTAGAGAACAGACCATGAAGAAGCAAATAAAGGCAGATGATGGTAAATTTAATGTAGAAAAATATTCAGAGAGTGCTTACAGAATGTAGCAAGACCTTTCTAACAATATGAACATGAGGAAAGGTCTCATAGATCAGTACTGGAATTGCTCCTGGGAAAAGGTCAATCATAATTGACTTTTAGTAATCACCTGAGAATACGACAGACAAAATCTTAATGACTCTGGATGTACAGTATACACCCAGAGCAAAGGGGCATGCTTCACCAGCCTGTCAAAACTTATCAGATGGTGTGTGTATGTGTGTGTGTGTGTATGTGTGTGTGTAAACATGGATGACTCTCCTGTTTTCATTGCTGTTGTCCTGAGTTTTGGATGCTTGCTGTGTGATCAACTCTATATAAAATTCCCAGATCCTGAGACACAGACATACTTTCCTAGACAGAAAGATTTCTTATGTGTGTAGAAGGATCTTTTCCAGAAGGGACATTGGATCTTAGTGGATTTTTTATATATTTTTTTTCTTGTTTAAAGTTGGGTACAATATACTTTATTAATGTTACATGACAAGGTATGTCTTCCTAAGGCTCTCCTTTAGAAGGTCTGGGAGGGAACCTGGGTCATAGAGGATAGATCCTGGTGTGTAGAATATAAGTTGAGGCAAAGATTCACTAGAGTTTAGGATCCCATATGTTCTCTCAGGGCTGGCTGCCCAGTGGAATCTTAGAATCTATTTGGACCACAAAACCCACCACCCTGTTTCTGTAGCCAAATTCACTGACATACCAGAAAATGACTATGACACCCTGGTCAGTGAAAGCATTGCAAGCCATAATATCAAAGATGGAATAATGGGTGCCACTCATATAGTCGTAGGAAATAAACTTGTCCTCAGTGTAGCTAAGGGTGTTCTTCAGGGAACCCTCCAATTCGTGCCTTGTTACCTTCTTATTATGGTTAATACATTGTGTCAGCTTGAGAAGTTTAGAAGCTTCACTAAGTAACTCAGCTGTTCTACTTCCTAGAGTATACAGGACCTGCCCTAGGGTGGCTGTTTACCCTCCAGGATGTTGTAATGATTGACTCATTGTGTCAATTTGAGAAGTTTAGAAGTTTAACTAAATGACTCAGCAGGGATCCAGGGCCATCACTTTATAAACATCCTAAGTCTGTGAAAAATAGGGCATAGAGGGGGTAGAGCTAAGGTGTGAGCTCTACCCCTAGGGTAGGTATCCTGTATACAATATAAGGGAGGAAAAGAGGCTTGCTTTTTCCATTTTTTGCTCTTGATGCTTTTGCTGTCTTTTGTCATCATGAACTGTTGCCTCTCTACCATGTCACTCAACTGGAGCCACCTGATTATGGACTGAAACCTCTACAAACTGTGAGCTAAATAAACCTGTCTCTCTTTAACTTTGTCCCAGCAATGAGAAAAAAAGTAACCAAG